>JADBJO010000152.1:315451-327951 GCA_016801955.1 Conus betulinus
TCATCTTAATCATCCTCATTCTCATCGATCAGCATAAAAAAAAAAAGTCTCAAATTCTGTGGCCCTTCATGCCCTGCTCTCATGGTGACCTCAATTTCGATGTCCTCTCCACGTCTGTGGCCTTGGTTTGGTTCCGTCGGGGTCACCGGTATCGGCGAGTCCATGGGGGCTGTCGTTGGACGGGACGTGGTGGCGCCCTCTGGAGGGAGAGCTCACTCACGCCGACTCCGCGACTAAGCAATTATTGTCGTCAGTAGGGGGCTTAGTAGGTGGTGTCCTGCGTATGTTAGATCAGAACAGACGCTACTGAACACCACCGAATGCCAGGGCTGGGGCGGGGCCGACCGGACTGTGGCTGTGGGACGGGGTATCGACATGAGCGGCGTAGGTGCACTGCCTCTGAGCTGGCGCAGAGGTTGGGACGAAAAAAAAAAAAAAACTGACTCAAACGGCAATTCAACGATTCGTTCAGTCTTTTGTGATCTGCGCTCCCTCGAGAGTCGTTCTGGGATCGTATACTGGCTTAGAATCACATACGAAAGTTCTGCATGGTAGGCTGGAACATAAAAAGATAGTCAGAATGATTAACACTTTAAACCGATTGTTAGAGACTGTCCAAATTCGGCAGGACATTTTAGGGAGCAGATTAGGAAGAAAGAAATGTTCAGATTGTTTTTTCAAAAGGAATTAAAAGTGTGTGGGGATTGGGGGGGGGGGGGGGGGGGGGGTAGGGATTGTCTTTGGAATTTAATGTCTGAGAAAAAAAAAAAAGAGAAAAAGTCTAAGCTGCTTCATTTTTTTTCAGCAGGAGTGGGAAGCTGCTAGATGGGTCAGGCTGCGTGAAACCTGTTACAAACACCCTGTAATCCGCGGTCAGGAATGTTACAGAGGGCAGATAAGACCAGCTTGGATTACAGCCAGACCCAGTAACAAAAGGAGGGCGATGTGATACATTAGGAGGCGAAGAATCCTCTGTGTGTGTGTGTGTGTGTGTGTGTGGTGTGTGTGTGTGTGTGTGTGTGTGTGTGTGTGTGGTGTGTGTGTGTGTGTGTGTGTGTGTGTGTGTGTGTGTGAGAGGGAGAGGGTGTGTGTGGGTGTGTGAGAGAGAGAGAGAGAGTGAGAGAGAGAGAGAGAGAGAGAGAGAGAGAGAGAGAGAGAGGGAGAGTGAGGCAGAGGGATAGGGGAGAGAGAAAGAGAGAGGAGAGAGAGAGAGAGAGAGAGAGAGAGAGACGGAGAGAGAGAGAGAGAGAGAGAGAGAGAGAGGAGAGAGAGAGAGAGAGACAGAGAAAGAGAGACAGAGAGAGCGAGGAGAGAGAGAAGACAGACAGACAGACAGCCGGACGAAGAGAGAGAGAGAGAGAGAGAGAGAGAGAGATAGAGAGAGAGAGAGAGAAGAGAAGAGGAGAGAGAGAGAGAGGAGGAGAGAGAGAGGAGAGAGACAGACCGACAGAGAGAGAGAGAGAGGAGAGAGAGAGAGAGAGAGAGAGGAGAGAGAGAGAGAGAGAGAGAGAGAGAAAATCAGTCAGTAGCCGAGAGAGAAGAAAAAATCGATCTCGATCTCTTTCTTGCTTAATCATCGATCTGTGAATTTCCATTAGAATTCCCTTTCCCTCTACTACATCATTTCCACTGTGTCCCAGAGGAGTAAACATCACTGTGTGCGAGAGCCGGATAATGTCCAGGAAACCCCCTGCTGTTCACAGGCTGGATTTAAGGAAGGCCTACTACGGATAATGGGGCGGCTGGTTAAAGTGGCGATAGTGACCAGACACCAGATTGAAAAGAAAGACGACAGCACCTGAACTAAAGTGGCGATCGCTGTCCGACGCATGCTGGTGTGACATGTCCTCATCTGCCACATCAGGCCTCCATGACAAGAACCCAATCCGAATGGGGTAGGAAATAGTGCAAGCCAGTCAGTGAACCTAACGTAAGGAAGTGCTTACTATGTTCCCAAAGTACCTTCTCTAAGTTTAGGACCCAGAGCTTCACACATGAAACCTGTAACAAAATCGATTTTTCCCCCAAACCGTCGATCTTTAATGGCAAGGAGCAGTGAGTGGAAAGATCAGGCAGAGCACAGGAACAGTGGTGGACTGACGATCTTGTGGTGTGAACTGGGAGGAGCTTTGGCCACAACACTGGCCCTTTGCCAGCGACCATTACGGTGGAGACAGCTGGTGCGGGGGTTTATCACTGCAGTAACCCTAAGGGCCCAGTGGACTCCCAGACCTGCCAGCCACATGACACACCAGACAAACCAGACGTAACGGAGACAGGGGTGAAAACGAAGGAAGGTGGGTGGGAGGGGAAGGCAAGGCAGGAAACTGGAGGTTGATGCTACTCGGAAATAGTCTAAAACAACTTCAAACTGTCCAGTGAAATGAGGGTGGAACAGATGAAGCATTGCCAGACCGTTGATTGGCAGGAATAATCCAGAGGACATCCAGGAAAGACCAGATTACCCCCCCCCCCTGTCTTTCTCCATCTTGTTCCAGGCACACAGACACACAGACACACACACAGACACACACACACACACACACACACACACACACACACACACACACACACACACACACACACACACACACACACAAAGATACTGTCAAGATTCGTTGAAAAGAGGAGAGAATAATGACGACTGCAAATCATTGATAACTATTCTATGTATAACGAACGAGTGGAATTCCCAGGTGTCAGTGGAAGGAAACTCTCCAGTGCCTGATGCATGAAGGTACAGGACCAAACAAGGGCTGTATAGATATGTCAATGAAGAAACAGCAGCGCACTGCGCCAATAGACCAATGCCATTTTAAAATCAAGGTCTGGATTCAAACCACGAGGCCATGGACATCCCTGCTGATTATTCAGACAAAGAATTCGTACAAGGTTTCAATGCCAAACATAAAAAAAAAAATGCATCCAGATGTCACTTTCAAATGTGAACGAGGAATTGGAAAAATTGCATGACAAAACAGTCTACATACTGGATGCAGTGATAGAGAAGAGCCCACCAGGCCATCAACTAGCTACACTTTGGAATCAATGTGTAAGGGGACGCCAATAAAACAACACAATCAATGTCAAATACACCTCAACATTCAAGAGATAAATAAGGTCTGGAAATAACAGAATAAAAATCACACACATTTAGGCAGACTGCTTCATACTTTAAATGTGCACGTCAATACCCACATGGGTTTCATAGGATATTATTTTGTCGTTGTCGTTGTTTGTTTACTTGCTTTTTTATTGTTCAAGCCAGTCATGTCCATTTGACACAGAATGATTTGATGTTGACGTATTTTGCTTCCAAGGGATAAACAGTTCCTTCTTTCTCCTTCTAAAACCCTTCTCATAACATTTTTTTTCAAATCACTACACAGAGAATACAGTGGATGTGGTTGTATTGGTAACAGACGATTTTATATATCACCACCACCACCACACACCACCACCACCACACCACCACCACCACCACACCAACAACAGCAACAACTTCAACGACAACAACAACACACATCAAGACAACAGACAAAACAAAGAGCTGTAAACGTGCGACAAGACACGCAATCAGACAATTCCAACAAACAAGATTTAGTGAACACGTGCATAAATACGCGCAAGAGTTGACCTGCCTTGATCCCTATCTTCTTGGGCACGAACGTTCGAAGTTAAAGGGTCGACCTCTAAGGGAATTAAGTATGTCTGTTCCTGTTATGGTGGTGTGTATTGCACATCTCTAACCTTAGTACCCTTAGTATACTACACAGGAACATCATGGAAGGTGACTATTGAGGACAATGGAGAAGATGAAACAGCTGATTGTCGTTTTAGGTCCAAGACGACACGACATGCCTTGATTCAGCACTTTTTCCTCCTGGAGTTAATTTTATTTTTAGAAAATATAGACGTATACAGTGTTGGATAAAACGAGCGACACTCTCAGAGACTCGTCAACTGAGAGAGAGAGAGAGAGAGAGAGAGAGAGAGAGAGAGAGAGAGAGAGAGAGAGAGAGAGAGAGAGACACAGAAAGAGAGAGAGAGAGAGAGGAGAGAGAAGAGAGAGAGAGAGAGAGAGAGAGAGAGAGAAAGAGAGAGAGAGAGAGAGAGAGAGAGAGAGAGAGAGAGAGAGAGAGAGCGTATTACCTCAACCATCAAAAGGGCCGTTTATCAGCACCACGGAGTCCCATCATTAACCCTTAGATGACCCCCACTTCATTTCTGCCCATCAAAGCAGTCGTGTATCTGTTGTGATAGATGGCCACACATTCCTATCGGCTAGTTTTCTGTAGATACGATCTATCAGCATTTCCCTGATAGCTGCTGTGAAACACTCATCTGCCTCATTGCAGGCTAAAGCTAACCTCAGTGTATAGAAACTGAATCTGAAGCCAGGGAGAAATGAATTGCGATGATGAGTGCCGAGAGAGAGAGAGAGAGAGAGAGAGAGAGAGAGAGAGAGAGAGAGAGAGAGAGAGAGAGAGAGGGAGTAGAATGGAATGGAGTCGTTGAGGTGAATGGAGTTGGGGGTGGGGGTGGGGGAGAGGGCGGGAGGCCGGGGAAGAGGATGGGAAAGAGGGAGGTTAGAATGGATGTTGGATAGTGCTGCTGGTCTGTTCCTTGAAGTTCTACATCTGTGTCCACTCCCACCCTTCAACTTGAATCCCTTCTTAGCATTTCATATTTTCCTTACTTGTACTGTCAGTGTTATTATCATCCTGTCCTGTGCCAAACATTCGGAAGAGAGAGAGAGAGCGAGAGAGAGAGAGAGAGAGAGAGAGAGAGAGAGAGAGAGAGAGAGACAGAGAGAGACAGACGAGAGAAGAGACAGACAGACAGACACAGAGAGAGAGACAGACAGAGCGACAGAGACAGTCTCACAGGAGTACAGAGAGAGACGCAGACAGAGATAGATAAGGCAAACACATATATAACGGTCCATAGACAGAGAGAGAGAGAGAGAGAGAGAGAGACAGATATATAAACAGAGAGAGGAGAGAGAGAGAGAGAGAGGAGAGAGAAGAAGGAGAGACAAATGGACAGATGTACAGACAGGCGGAGAGAACGACAGATATAGAGAGAGAGAGAGAGGGGAGGAAGGCAAACAAATATACGGTCAAAGACAAAGACAATGAGAGAGAGAGAGGAGAGAGGACAGACAGACAGACAGACAGACAGACAGACAGAGAGAGAGGGGAGGGGGGGGGGGGGGGGAAGAGAGGAGGGAAGGAGGGACGGACGGACGGAGAGAGAGACAGACAGACAGAGACGGAGACTCACAAACAGAGACAGAAAGAGAGAGAAAGGGAGGGAGGAGAAGTGAGTGAGAGAGAGACACAGAGACGGAAGAAGAAGAAGAAGAAGAAAGAAGAAGAAGAAGAAGAAGAAGAAGAAGAGAGAGATGAGAGAGAGAGAGAGAGAGAGAGAGAGAGAGAGAGAGAGGGAGAGAGAGAGTTGCAGATAAGCGTAGACAACAGTCAATACATGCCCCATCTGTTTTTTTTTTTCTCCCTCAAACCATCGTTCTGTAAACTGCTGCTGAAGCCCTGTCCCCCTCTCAACATCACCCCATTGCTGCCTCACCGGACAGAGAGTTACTGTGCGCTAAGAGCCAGATAATGTTCAGGAAAAACCCATGCTATTCCAGGCTTGAGGTGAACAGAAGCAGAAGAAGGATGGATGAGGTGGAATGGAAAGTTTAATCAGGGCTGATGCCCAGAGACCAGGCTGAACAGAAAGAAACCACCTGAGCCAAAGTGGCGTTCGCTGCTGCACGCAGGCTGGTGTTAAACATCTTTATCTGCCGTAGCAAGCCTCAATGGACAGAGAACGTTCTGATTAGGGCAGAAAGCGTAAGCCGATCCTAATATCAGGCGAAAATGGCCTCTGCTCCGAAACACGATCTCCCTTTTCACCACTGACCAACCACGCACAGACCACGCGAGAAAAAAATAGGCCAGAGGTTTTTGTTTTGTTTGTTTGTTGTTTCCCCGATTTTCTTTTATACAAAGGAACGATGCTGAAAAGGAGCAGGAAAACAGGTAGACAGGCTCCGTTGTTGATTGGATCTGCAAGAGCTATGTGACATCCTTGCACTGTGCCCATAGCAGACAGACAGGGAGACAAACTTGCGCAATATTTATCATCGCACTGCCTCCACGGTGCTAGAGTTCTTCAGGACCAGCGACTAACATGACTTTCCACACGTGTGGCATAGGGAGAGGGGAGAGTGAAGTGTACCTAGAGAGGAGATGGAGAAGGATAAGGGCAATGTGGCGAGTGAGTTTAACCCAAAGAAGTTAAAAAAAAAAGTTTGCTCTGGTCATTGGTGAAACGAGGATGGGAGGAAATCATGATACAAAGGGCGGGTGTGTGTGTGTGTGTGTGTGTGTGTGTGTGTGTGTGTGTGTGTGTGTGTGTGTGTGTGTGTGTGTGTGTGTGTGTGTGTGATTTACCAGAAACAAAGGAAACAACAAAATTGCTATTCCGCCGAACGAAAAAGACAAACAAATCCCTAGACAAAACGCAAGTTCTGACCTCTCTGGTCTTTCTTCAGGCAAGACAAACACCATTCAAGACAATGAACACGAAGAGCAAACAGTCACTTCTCTCCCCAACTCGGGCACAGAATGGATGTGGAACGTGGAACGAAGGATTAAGAGTGCTAAGCGGCAAGGTGGCGTGGTCGGGAGTGCACTCACTTAGCGTTTGAAAGCGTCCCCAACCCGCTGTTTAGGTCTTGAGACCTCGCTCTAAGACCTCCAATGGTGGTTCCAGAACTTCTCTCTCTCTCTCTCTCTCTCTCTCTCTCTCTCTCTCTCTCTCTCTCTCTCTCTCTCTCTCTCAAGTCTGAATCAGATTTTGTTTGTGGACAGTTAACTTATCTCCTTTGTATCATGCATTGAATAAGCTTTACTTGGCAGTCCATTTCGAGTGTTAATATCTTATTTCAAACTAACACACGCTCTGAAGATACAAATGACATTAAAGAAGCGAAGGTATCCATTCTTATTTTTCTTTCCCTCAACACCCCCCCCCCCCCCCCCCCCCCTAACACCTAAGTCCACCTTTCCTCTATTTCACTATGCATACACTTACAGAAACACACATCCACAAAAATGTGCAGAGAGAGAGAGAGAGAGAGAGAGAGAGAGAGAGAGAGAGAGAGAGAGAGTTGTCAGCTTGTTTCCCTTGACTGATGTGCTGCAGTCACATGGCCATTAGGGCAAAGCCTGTGCACAATACATACATTACAATGCGTGGACACTCCTCCCTCTTTCTGCTACCACGATCTTGTCACACCACCTCAACCTGTTACACCCTGACCGACTCTTTAGCTTCCTCCGCACCGTGTGCGTGTCAGTGTCTTTTTACGTGTCTGTGTCAAGATATCAATATCAGACTGTTCATAAGCAGTGTATGAGTCGGTTAAATCTGTTTTGAAAATGTAACCATCTGTATAACCTGCCCAGATTGTGTGTGTGTGTGTGTGTGTGTGTGTGTGTGTGTGTGTGTGTGTGTGTGTGTGTGTGTGTGTGTGTGTGTGTGTGTGAGAGAGAGAGAGAGAGAGAGAGAGAGAGAGAGAGAGAGAGAGAGAGAGAGAGCTGATGTTATCAAGTCACTTACTTCACACATGTCGTAGGATAATGGTGATAGAATCCTTGTTAAAAGACGATAAACAGTTCACAGGCGACTGGTCAGATCCCTATCTTTTAATTGGCCCTGATTAAAGAGAGAAAGAGATTACCTCAACCGTCAAACAGACCAATTCTGAGACCAATCCCAGATAATCTGCCCCGCTCACTCCACCCCCCACCCCCCCCCCCCCCCCCCCCCCCGCCCCCACCCCCCACCCCCCCACACACTCCATTTCATGCCCACCAGTGCGGATAGATTTGTGGTCTAACGACTGTCGCTACCAAAGCTATGGATTCTCTATTGATAGGGCCCCATCAGGGTTTCCATGACAGCTGCTGTGAAACCTACAGCTTTGTTACTCAACTCAAATCAGTACATGAGTGTACAAAAACTGAACCCGAACACAGGAATGGATAAATTGGTCTGACAACAGCTGGAAAATGTCGGGGCCGGGGATGTAGAGAGAGAGAGAGAGAGAGAGAGAGAGAGAGAGAGAGACGCTTCAGACGCTTCAGATACGTTTTTATTGACAATGGCCTGCATAGCCTCCAATGGCCTGCATAGCCTTTATGTCAAGGGGGGTGTGCATTATTATCTGCAGCGCCGAAAAAAGTAATGCAAATAAACACACATTTTTAACTGATAACGTTAATATTAATGTTAGGACTCGAAACCATGTAGTAGAAAGGGAAAACTGCGTACTTTTTCATAATTCAAAATGACAACGTAATTTTCTTTATAATATAGTCATTTGTGCAAGCGCCATAAACAGGCACACATATTGTCTGAAATAAATCATTTCCGCTGGACCACAGAACTCATGAACGTTCATTTCACTATGGTTCATGACAGTGAAGAGAACGAAAACATTTTAAATAAGGTCATCAATCTGCGTAAGGTACATGAAAAGAAAGCCTCAAACACTAGTAGTTGTTACCGAACAGTTCTTTCTTCTGATATTAGATGCCTCAGCACCGTACTTAGCCAGAAGAGATTATCTGGTATCGCTAGAGGAAAACAAACTATAAAGGTTATACTTTTTTTTTTCGTAGCAACAATGCTGAAAAGTTGGGACTTCTCTTTGATATCATTATAAGCTGTGCAATGGAATGTAAAGTGATCTTCATTTTCTCTCTCACTATCTGTACACATTACACACACACACACACACACACACACACACACACACACACACACACACACACACACACACACATCATCTACAGTGCCTTAAGGATTAAACCATCTTTTGTTTGCATTCAGTTCAAGTGTCCCACTTCTCAGTCTAGCGAGCAAATCCCTATGCTATTTATTAGTAACTACAGTCAGAAATTTTTATTTTCTGGTTGTAAGATACTTTTAAAAGAATAAAACCAGGAATATTTTGTATTATCTTTCATCTTGGAATGCCAGTTTTGTTTATAACATGAGACGAGACGGTCTTTAAATTAATACGAGAGAGAGAGAGAGAGAGAGAGAGAGAGAGAGATGAGGAGAGAGAGAGAGAGAGAGAGAGAGAGAGGGGTGGGTGGGTGGGTGGGGTGTATTCGCAAGCAGGAGATTTTCTTTTAAGAGTAAAAATGTTTGAGAAGAAAAAAAAAAGGGAAAATATCACGCTTTGACATGCATAGACAGTCCTGATACTTAATAAATGCATTAGTTTCGATATTTAAAAAAAGGACTGGGTACGCACGCTTTAGCATGCAAAGAAAGTATTGATATAATAAACGCATTAGTTTGGATATAAAAAAATGGACATTTTAACTCTTTTAGAAATGACCTGTTGTCTAGGAAATGCTACTTGAGATGTTCATTTGAAACGTGTCCGAATATCATCGCGACCCAGTGTTCATGTACTGGACACACACACGCACAAAAAAAATGACATTTCTTTTTTGAATATCCAAATCACTGAAGACACGCTCAAGCTGACTCTCATAAAACTTTTCATTCATCAGCATTCTTAACCTTTTTTTTTTTAATATTGCGACGGATCATGCTTTTGTCTACATATGGAATGCGAAATTTCCCTTCAGATGGCTGTCAGATAAACCATATTTGGAAAACCAACAGAAATCGTACACACATTCTATATACAGCTTCACTCCCGAGCACTGGAATGGCAGAGAAGTTGACACAGAAAGCATGGTTTCAGAGTGGAACCACAGACGGATTTTACTCACTTGCTAGTCAAGTGCAATGTCTACTGGGTCAATTTTAAAATGCACCTGTGTGTGTGTGTGTGTGTGTGTGTGTGTGTGTGTGTGTGTGTGTGTGTGTGTGTGTGTGTGCATTGATCTGGGAAGGCGTCACGTTTTATCAAATATAATGCCAAGTGCGTGCATGCGTGCGCGCACGCGCGTGCGTGTGTGTGTCTGTGTGCATGCGTGCTTGCTTGCTTGCGTGTGTGTGTGTGTGTGTGTGTGTGTGTGTGTGTGTGTGTGTGTGTGTGTGTGTGCCCGCGCTTGCTTGCTTGTGTGTCTGTGTGCGTTTACCAGCCTAACGACCAGCACTGGCTAATCTGTGTTGATTACCTGTCCACGTGTTCAGCCTGGTCGGTCCACTTCATTTCAGAGCTAGCCAGAAGACAGAAAATCTGACTAGACGCCTGTGAACAGTCCATAGTCTCTCAAAAAGACTGCATTCTCATTGCTTTGTCAGCACGTTTAAAGTAAGCGACTGGATAACACCTCACCCTCACTGTGTTTTGTCCTATCAGACACTCAGAATCCGTGCATTATTATTTAAGATAAAAAAAAAAAATCTGCTTGACACCCGATTATATTTATTCCCACGGTAAAGTTTGAATTACACTCATCAATAATATTCTCAATAACAGGATGTTCTACCGCCTATCCCTGAGAATTTGTCTCAGCTGAACTTGGGTTGAATTTGGCAGACAGTCAATGTAAAAATATTTTCGGAACTTTTTTTTTTCTAACAGACCAAGGGAAGTTATTATTTCTGTAAGTGTCCCTTTTGGCTTGATATCGTATCTTGTTCCATATTATCCTACCCTATCACATCACGTCATTTATACATTAATATGTCTTATCCGAGTATTTAGCATACATAAAAAGGGTGACAAACGTACTCCGTCTTTATATTTTTAAAACTGTCCTTTAATGTAGAGTGCTTTGTGTGTGGTTTTACTTCTTACCTTCAAATGACACGAGAGATCTAGAGCTATTAGAAAAAAATCAAAATCTGTGAAATAACACCACATTTAAAATCAAGAAAAAAACTATTGCCATGTAACTCTATTGCATTACTCTGAGAGATAGATAGATAGGTGATAGATAGATAGAGAGAGATAGAGAGAGAGAGAGAGAGAGAGAGAGAGAGAGAGACAGACAGACAGACAGACAGAGACAGACAGACAGACAGACAGACAGAGATAGAGAGAGAGACAGAGAGAGACAGACAGTAACAGAGAGATAGAGACAGAGCGACAGATACACAGAGAGAGAATAAGAAATGGAGAGACACACACGCACATGCGTACACACACACGCACATGCGTACACGCCCACAAACAAACACACATACACACACATATATGTACATAAACATATGCCGTTACTTGTGCATGCTCACACAAACCCACGAACCACACACGCATGCACACGCACTTCTGCATACAGACACACACACACACACACACACACACACACACACACACGTACGGCACAGCGTGCACACAGACATGCGCACGCATGCACACAGACACACACACACACACACACACACACACACACACACAAACACACGCACACACACACACACACACATCCATACACACACACACACACACACACACACAACCAACGTTAGGCAGGCACTCAAGGTCTGACCAGCACATTGGGCGAATGCGTAGGTCAGACATCTGTTAAGTCGTAGGCACGAGACCCTTTTCTTCAATTCTCTCATCTTAGTCATTAATTCATTTATCCATCAGCTTAAAATCATGGGCAGTGTGGTCTCAAAAGTTACCGGATATGGTGCAGCATATACGGACTAGTCCGCACGCAGTGGCGCCTCCTTGATGAAACTGAAACTGAAAGAGAGAGAGAGAGAGAGAGAGAGAACACAGAGAGAGAGAGAGAGAGAGAGAGAGAGAGAAGAGCAAGAGGCCCGACTATGTCGGTGTCCAGAGAGAGAGAGAGAGAGAGAGAGAGAGAGAGAGAGAGAGAGAGGAGAGAGAGAGAGAATAACAGCAAGAGGCCCGACTATGTCGGTGTCCATTCACTCAGTGGTAAAAGGCTAACAGGCTTCACAGACATATTGCTCTATCGTCAGTGGCACATAGTCAGTGGAGGATGCATTCTGGCCCAACGAAAACATGGTACAGAAAGCTTAGAGTGGATAGGTTAGCATGCGTGCGTGAGCGAGCACACACATGCCTGCACGATTGTGTGTGTGTGTGTGTGTGTGTGCGTGTGTGTGTGTGTGTGTGTGTGTGTGTGTGTGTGTGTGTGTGTGTGTGTGTGTCTGTGTGTGTGTGCGTGCGTATGTGCACGTGCGTGCGTGTGTGCGTGTTTAGGAACGTGTGCACGTGCGTGCATTTTTGCGCGCGCGCATGTGTTTGTGTGTGTGTGTGACTCATGTACTCAATGTGTATTTTTTTTAAAAATTTTAATGTTAATCACTGTCATCACTGTTCTGTTTTTGATTAGTTCTATATTGTGTTACAGAGTTCCAAGTTAGTAGACTGAAGGGCCAGATGGAAAAAAAACTGTTCCCTCTGGGACTAACGATTATCAATCAGCTTCTCTCTCTCTCTCAATCTCTCCTCTCTCTCTCTCTCTCTCTCTCTCTCTCTCTCTCTCAGGCACACACAACCATATGCAAATTAG
>JADBJO010000152.1:352951-357951 GCA_016801955.1 Conus betulinus
GCGCAAGTAATAACACACGTGATCATGCATAGCAGAACTGTGCATCAATCAGTTTAAGTTTATTCAGAGAATTGTCTTGGCCTTCACACACACACACACACACACACACACACACACACACACACACACACGCACACACACACACACGCCACACGCACGCATGCACGCACACACACACACACACACACGCACACATTTGTGACCTCGGCTGCAGTGCAGTGTCTCCTCCGGTGGGTTGCCTCTTCATCACTTGACATTGACTGCTCCCTGTGAATTACCGATGCCGCGACTGTGGCGGGACGGGCCGCGCTGTGGCTTGGACGGGGAGGTCGGATGAGTGGGTGCAATGCAACTGAGGTGGCACAGAAGACAGGATAGCAGCAAACAAATAAACAAACAAGGAAACAAACAAACAAAACAAACAAAAACAAGCCTGCTTCCTCGACAGCGAGGATCTTGATTAGGTCCGACCTACTGTATGTAACTTCACTTCATTTCCAACGAATGATACAACTACCAGAGAGGAAAGGTCGTCTGGCTTAAATTGCTGCGTAAAACTGGTAAGAGTGTGGATGTCACAGTATTGAGACAGCAGGTACGCTGAAAATGGCGTCTTTTTTGTTTTCACTTCATTTTAAAGTGATTTAGTAGTATCATCATCATCATCATCATCATCATCATCATTATTATTATTATTATTATTATTTTATTATTATTATTATTATTATTATTATCATTGTTTGTTGTTGTTGTTGTTGTTATATCACCATTATTGTTATTATCATAATCATTGTTGTCTTATTCTTATAATTTTCTTAGAATTATTATTGTTGTTGTCGTCGTCGTCGTTGTCGTCATCATCATCATCATGACATGATGTCACGATGATGATGATGATGATGATGATGATGATGATGATGATGATGATGATGATATTATCATTATTATTATTATCATCATTATTATTGTCATTATTTATCACCATCATCATTTTCATTATCATTATCACTATTTTTATCATTATTATTATTATTATTATCATTATTATTGTTGTTGTTGTTGCTGTTGTTGTTGTTGTTGTTATTGGACAGGCAGCTTACTCACCAAAGCTCATTCCGTTACAAAGTCAGACCTCTTTAAAACTTCTAATGCAGCTAAGGGCTTTTTGAAAATTACATAAGGTTTATCTCAAAATGAATAAACAGATACACGAAAATGAGGTAAAGTCAAGCACAAGGCGCGTTGTTGCATGTGGTGAAAAGTTGTAATGACCAGGCAAAGACGTGGCTTTTTTTTTTCTTAGGGCAAGGCTGAATTTTTTGCTTTAATTTTGCATTGAAAAGACGAGTATTTGAAAACAAAATATGATAAGAGTTCCAGTATCAAAGAAAAAATCTGACAGTCCATCAGCTTGGAAAATGAAGTCTCCAAAAGATACCTGTGCGGAGAGTTCGGGAGAGCTCGTGTGCCACGCTCCATGCAGGGAGCTCTCTCCTCATTCCAGCCACTCAGAAGTTTCCGAGTGCTGCAGACTGGCTGTCATAACATGTGTCGTTTCTAAAGCGAAAGAAAAGAGTATTCGAGCTTTTAGCATGGCCTTGGTGTTGAAGAGACAGAGAGAAAGAAGAAAAACAGACATTCGGGAATGTCAACAAAATGGAAAGATGCTCGCATTTACAAGATTTCTGACATTTTGAATGATCGTATCTGCTCTCAAGCTGGTAAGACACATTACAGTCTTAGCATGTGCAAAGACGTGAGGCAGTTCTCTGATGCAATGTTGTACATCATACACAGAAACAAACGAAACATATTAGTTTTGGTGCCCACATATGTGTTCAGGAAGTGTGTGTGTGTGTGTGTGTGTGTGTGTGTGTGTGTGTGTGTGTGTGTGTGTGTGTGCGTGCGCGCGCGTGCGTACGTGCGTGTGCGTGCGTGCCTCTGTGTGTGTGTGTGTGTGTGTGTGTGTGTGTGTGTGTGTGTGTGTGTTTGTGTGTGTGTGTGTGTGTGTGCGTGTGTGTATGTGTGTGTGTGTGTGTGTGTGTGTGTGTGTTGTGTGTGTGTGTGTGTGTGTGTGTGTGTGTGTGTGTGTGTGTGTGTTCATGCATATGTGGATGTGTATGTGCGTGAATGTGAATGCGCGAGTCACTCTGTGTGTCTGCATGTGTGCGTGCGTGCGTGCGTGCATATGAGAGAGAGAGAGAGAGAGAGAGAGAGAGAGAGAGAGAGAGAGAGAGAGAGAGGGATACAAATTTGGGGGTAGGAGAGCCAAGGATGAGAATGTGACATTAGAGAATTGATTGGGGCAGACAAAACGCCAAATCTTCAATGTTGCTCTACCATAACAGCAACGTGTACTTACCATTCATTCCATCTGCCTCTGCTACTAGTCAAAATCCACTAGTCCCCGTTGACCTCACTCTCTTCCCACTTACCTGTTCTTCTCAGTACTTAATCTGTCCAGTGTCTGGCTCCAACCTGTAATCTCAATCACCACCCACACATTCGTTCTTTCCCCCTACACCCCTCCAGTCACTTCCAGCTCCTCCCTGTCGACCGTTACGTTGCAGTGGTGTGTGGGATCAAGGAACAAAAATGCGGAGCCCGGTGATTCCATTCCTGCCAAGTGTGGCGTAAGCTGAGCGGGTAATTGAGGCCATGAGTTGTGGTTCAGCGACTTTGTAAGGCCAGTAAAGAGGATAACGGGCTGAACTCCATCACGTTTACTGCCGGTTTTTTCGTCTTTTGATTAGTTTTCAAAGCTGCACCTTGTAAGGTCTGAAGAGATGTTTGTGTTTAGTATGAGTATGCATGCATGAGTTAATGCACTCATAAACATACTACACACACACACACACACACACACACACACACACACACACACACACACAAGCGCTTGCGCGTACCCCCCTCTACTCATCCCCACATGCACACACACACACACACACACACACACACACACACACACACACACCATGAGCATATCACCATTCCAGCGTAGTCATTGAAGGTGAAACGACAGGCATGTTGAAGGAATGAAGGCACACAAACAATCTGGGCTTCACAGAAACATTTGCAGACTTTACAATGGGGATCCTTATAAAGTATTAAACAGTGTTTGTGACTTCAACCCATTTCCAAACCAATCATACAGCAATCCCATATGGACTGTCCTGATCAAATTAATGGATAAGCCTGGTATGAGTGTAACTGTTGAATCACATTATGGAGGCTGCAGCTACATACTTAAAACAATTTCCTTTTTCAATTTTTACATTATCGTTACTATCATTGTTATCAGTATCATTATTATTACTACTGTTATTATTGTTTTTGTTATCATTATCATCATTATCATCATCATCATTATTATTACAATTATTGTTGTTGTTGCTATTTACAGAACTAGCAACTTATGGGCCAAAGCTTATACAGTTGCAAAACCAGTTATCTTTCAAACTTCTAAAGCTCACTTACGATGGACAGTTCTGTCCCTTGTTTTTCCCTGTGGATGGGCCATTTGTTATGGTTAGTAAAACAATCACCAAAAATACAAAACAAGAGATAACTCAACAAAATTTTCAGGAAGTGTTTAATAAACTGTGTTAGTAGAATACAATAAACACACAAAATGTTCAGGAAGTTTTATCATAAACTGTGTTAGTAGAATACAAAGAATAAAACGTCCCACTTTTATACAATTTCTTATGCTTGTGGGTGAAAAAATGTCCAGTTTTTTTTTTTCAGGTGCATCACAACACTCTTGCACAGAGTAAGTGGGTCCATGGCTTCACATCCAGCAGAAAAAAGTCAGTAAATACATTAAATGTGTTGAAAAAAAGGTAGATACAATCCAGGGAACTAAATAAGATAGATAGATCATATACCTGCTATGCACAAGCTAACTTGGACTAATGCAAAAATGGGGGCGTGGCACTCAGTTGACACAGGGCCAGAAGTACCAGAAAAAGGAGGCACAGTCGGGGAAAAAAAAACTCGAATTTTCGCTCCAGTCGCGTAAAGGAAAGCCAATGAACTCTTGCTCACTCAAATACCCAGTCTTTCGCGGCACGCAAACGCTCTGCTCGCGTGTCGAAGTGGCCCACCCTCACCTTCATCACACTGAGCTCCACAGACGAGTCAGTGTCAATTCCCTCTTCTCCTCGAAATTCTTCACTGGAATCACTTTCATCAGCTTCGTCATCCTCTTCTTCAATGTCTGAACCTTCTCTTTGTAGCATTTCAGTAACTTCAGGAATGCTAAAACGTTGCCGACGGGCTCGACTTTGCTCCGACATATTCGCTGAAAAACTTGTTTGAGACGCCATGTTTCTATGCAGATTTGTAAGTCATGTGGGTTGGTCTGGTCAATCAGCCACAGAGGCAAAGTGGGTAGTGGTGTGTGCCGCGAAACCACTGTGCAGGCGAACGAAGGAATGCTGACAATACTATTTATATCTTGTTGCCGTGTACTGGTCACGCTGCCACTGCATGAAAAAATCAGTGATGGCCGAAACCTTGATAGCGTTCGTTCGCACTGAAGCGTTACGTCATCGGAAAACGCTATAGCATCTGTTCATGACAAGAGAGTTAGATACGCCTAAGGGTTTCTTTTAAGAGAAAACTCAGATTTCTCCCGAAATAAATCAAATAATAGATAAACAAATGTGGAAAGCAGTCAAACTCATGATATATTGCTTTCAATGACCAGATGTAATCCGCTGATAACAGGACTTTAAAAAATCTTAATCATTTTTTTTAACAATTGAATTTAGGGGGGGGGGGGGGGGGGGGGGGGGGGGGGGGGGGGGATCAATGATAGTTCCAGTACCACAGATAAATCTGATGGTTCATCAGTTTGGAAAATAAAGTTTCCAAAGGATGCCTGTACGAAAGGTTCTGGAGAGCTCATGTGCCATGCTTCATACATTGACCCTCCTCATTCCAGCCACTCAGAAGTTTCAGAGTGCTGCAGACTGGCTGTCACAAAGTGTGTCATT
>JADBJO010000152.1:367951-370451 GCA_016801955.1 Conus betulinus
AATGGTCTAATGTTTTCATGTGAGGAAACATAAAAAATTATATGGTGCTATTTAACAATGGTGCCAATACAAGCGAACTGCCCTCTTTTAAAATGGATGCAGTCACACTTGACTACTAACCTTTAGTTAAAGTTTTAGGAGTATATTTTACATCTAAATTAACGTGGAACTTTCATACTCAGTACCTTCTGAACAAAGCTAGAAAAACACTAAAATGTTTGAAAATTATCAGTAAACAATGCCGATGGCAGGCTATAAACACTTTAAAACATTTAGCTGCATCACTGATCAGATCCAAATTGCTATGCAACCAAGAGGCTTTCTTCAGTGCCCCTAAACACCTGTCACAAAAGCTGCAAAGCATAGATAGTAAAGCCTATAAATTATGCCTTGGTGTTCCGTTCCATGCTTCAACTTACCGAACTGATAAGGAAATTCATATGTTACCATTAGACAAACATAGAAAGCTAACACTTGCCAAGTATGCAATGAAGTGTTCAACGCTCACAGGTGTGAAGGAAAATTAGATTGCTATAAAACCTGAATCTCAATATCCAAAAGGAGCTCAGACTATTTTGTCATATTCTACCATTGGTTCTTGTACAGAAAATCTTTTGAAAGAGTCAACAGTCAGTTCTGAGACATTAGCGAAGGCGGCCTGGATTTCTCCTCCAGCTTGGAAAAGAAACAGGGCACATTTTGATCTTGATCACACTGATGTGAGCAAAACTGACCAACCAAATATTTTATGTTGTTCTGTAAAGATGCATCTACAAGAGAAATATCCTCAACTTCTTAACGTTTACACAGATGGTGCAGTACTGTCTGATAATTAGTCAGGTTCTGTTTTTGTTATACCATCACAAAAAGGTTAAAAAGATACATTCCATCGGAAAAGGCAGATCAATATTTGTCGCCGAAATGATAGCTATTTGTATGGCATTGTTACATTTAGTTGACTTTCCACAATCAATATTTAAAGTAGTCATTTGTATGGATTCATGTTTGTTCTGCAAACCATAAAATTTCCAAATACTGTTTCGAACAACTTTCTTGAAAATGAAATCTGCCATCTATTCATGTCTTAATATGTAAAGAAACTGATTTCACCTTCTGTTGGATTCAATCGCATTGTGGTATTTGGGGTAAGGAGTTAGATTACATAAGCGCAAAGATAGGATCCAAAAATGAAAAGTGTGCCACGGTATTGAATGTATCCTTTTACTTTACCTGAAGTGAATTAATTATTGAAGCAACCGTCTGTTGCCGATTCAGAAAATACTACAAAAATACGTTGTTTGGTGTGGCTGATAAAAACATTCATTTAATTAATTATGGACATGTAAACAGTATTCCTCATTTACAAGTGAAAAATATGTACCAATACAGATATTTCACTTCACTATTTCACAAATTAAAACGTGATGCCTTAAAAACTAATATACAGACGAAGCAAAATGTATTTGTGGAGAGCGAAGAATAACCAGCTGGCATCTGCTGTTTGACTGTTTACCTCTTGAAGCTCGTTTACCACCATTATCAGGTATGTCTTTGTGTGATGTCTTTTCAGATGTAAAGTTTGCCTTCAATGTGTTTTTTTTCTTTAATTGTGTAGTCCAATTGAGCATTTACTTTAAGATTATTTGCAGGTATGTTATAGGGATGCTTAGAGGGACATTTACATGCACATGATAATCACATTATGCATACACTTACATAGTCACAGACATCTCTCTCTCTCTCTCTCTGTCTCTCTCTCTCTCTCTGTCTCTCTCTCTCTCTCTCTCTCTCTCTCTCTCTCTCTCTCTCTCTCTCTCTCTCTTCGTCTAATATCACATACGTGAATAGACGTAAAACTGAAGTATTACTACTACTACTACTACTATACTACTACTACTACTACTACTACTACTACTACTACTACTACTACTACATTGCATTCCTAGCCGGAATTAGAGATTCAGAAGCATCTGACACCAAACTAGTATCATCAGCATAGCATGAGGAGGAATGAACCTTGATTCATGAGGCAGTCGCGTTCAAGTACACCAGCTTACGTCATATTCAACATTCTTTTTCTTTTTACAAAAAGTGAAGCAGTGAGGGATCAGAGATAATGTTGGAGAGAGAGAGAGAGAGAGAGAGAGAGAGAGAGAGAGAGAGAGAGAGAGAGAGAGAGAGAGAGAGGCAGACAGATAGACGGATAGACAGACGGACAGACAGACAGGCAGGCAGGTAGGCACATAGGTGTATCCCGAGAAGAAAAAAAAAAAGGAGGCAGAGACTTTCATGCGGTCTTAAATTTGTCAGACTTTAAAATTTTTATTGTCTAACTTAGACAAAGGTTTGACGGGACGCTTTTTTCATTGTTATGGAGAGAGAGAGAGAGAGAGAGAGAGAGAGAGAGAGAGAGAGAGAGAGAGAGAGAGACAGACAGACAGACAGACAGACAGACAGACAGACAGAGAGCATGCGAATATATAACAAACAGAAAAGAAGT
>JADBJO010000152.1:377951-380451 GCA_016801955.1 Conus betulinus
CTCATTGTGGAATGGATATTTCAAAAAGAAATGATGTAGTTTGGAAAAGCCTTAAGTGTGCTTAGGGATGGATCTTTCAGTTTCTATCATTCATCGTTGTTGCTGTTGGCTTTGGATGAACAATGTGCACGTGCTCTAAGACATTTTATTTGAATAAGGACATTCCTGCCTGTCTTTTCAAATAAATTCAGGTTTCTTATCCAATTTACATTTTATCCAAGCATCATCTCTTTCGTGAAATGGTTCGAGTTGGAACAGTCTATTATGGAATAGTCCCTAGTCATATGGCCCTCAAGAAATTGCTCTCCATGAAATGAGAAACCTCTGTTAAATAGAAATTTTTCTTGCATGGGACGGGTGGTAATTGAATCTTACATCATGGAAAAGTCTGTCAAACAAATGGTCCGTAAACGACACCTGACCCGGAATGGCCCCTCATGGAAGTAACTGTCGTTGTCTTATCTGGATTATTTGCTACAGCACAATTCTTTGCGGAATGATTCAGTCATTACATTTACCATCCTGTCGTGGATTGGACTTTCATGAAATAGTCCATTAAGAAATGGGCCGTTGTAGATTGATCAGACATGGAACAGACCATTGCGGAATGATTCGCCATGTAGCGTCCCGTTATGGAATGGGTAGCGTGGCATGGGCCGTCCTAAAATGGACCGTTGTGCAAGGAACCTTCCATCAAATGGTATGTCATGTAGTGAACCATTATGGAATGGACCACCCTGAAATGGGAATGGACGGTTTGGGTATTCCAGCTTCTTCTGGTCCCTCTACAACGTTTTGGCATGAACCCTTTTAAACTTCTATCGGCCAATATCAACCATCTTGATCATGACCGTTTCTGTTTGTTTTCCATTAAACTTGAATGGCTTATCAAAGTCTCTTATGTGTCAGCTTCAAAGGCAACAGTTGACATCTGGACTCTTGTGCTCCACCTGAATCTTTCGTTTCAGTTTGCCTTTCATCTTATGGTGCTGTTTCTTTTATCTTCATTTTCTCTGCATTCGTTCTCATGTGGTCAGCAATCATCTGGTGGGGACAGATAAAAGCTGTCTCTATTAGGACCTGTCTGACGTCGTTGCCTTGAGTGACTTACATGGATTTTGTTTTTCTTTCCAGTTAACATTTGACTTAATCAAGCGTGTTCTGTTTGACATGGTTTATAGACCGGTTATCATTTTTGTGTGTAAAGAAAGCTTATTTTTTAGATTCGGCTGATGTTCAGCACTTTATAATCCACTCTACACTTTTGATTTTAATTGGAAGTCGCCTTGTTGAAATGGAATTTTTAGAAATTGCTAATGATCAATAAATATTAGTTAATTTCTTTCTCCTGTTTTTTGGGTTTGACAAGTTCGTGGAAAGTATTTACTGTCAGAATCCGGCCAACAAGGATAACCATTGTCTTCATCTCTCCCCCTCTCTCTCCCTCTCTCGGTTCTCCCTCGCTCTCCTCCTCTCTCTCTCCTCTCCTCTCTCTCTCTCTCCTCTCTGTCTCTCTCTCATCTCTCTCTCTCTCTCCTCCCTCTCTCTCTCTCTCTCTCTCTCTCTCTGTCTTGAGAGAGAGAGAAAGACGACAGAGACAGACAGACAGAACGACAGAAAGACTGACTGACTGACAGACAGACAGAGAGATAAACAGACAAAATGAGTAATTGACCGACTGACAGACTGACTGACAAAAACGAGAGATGACCAGCATATGAGGAAACATTGTGGGTATGACAGTACAGTTATTGGTGATTTAGAAACACCATTGTGCGTTTTTTTTCCCCAGAATCTCGGCGCCAAAGTATCTATGTTGTTTTGATTACATATTTATATGTGTAGTTTGTTGTCGAGAGAGAGAGAGAGAGAGAGAGAGAGAGAGAGAGAGAGAGAGAGAGAGAGAGAGAGAGGAGAGAGAGGGGGGGGGGGGGGGGGAGAAAGAGAGATACAGACAGACATGTGGACGGACAGAGAGACAGACAGACACAGAGACATATAGAGAGAGACAGAGACAGATGGACAGACAGACAGACGGAAGATAGACAGACAGAGTGTACGTATGTCTACAGACATGTATGTATTTATGCGTGAGTATGATGTTTATTAGTACGTGTGTGTCCTTTCTACATTACTGCTTTTTAAGGCAATATAGTTTCAACGCGTTTTCTTTCTAACTTTACGTATATCTTTCCCCTTTGCTTCTTTGTCTGTATCTTCTTTTTTTTCTTTTCATTTTTTTTTCTTCCTCACCGTCACAAATTGCGCCAATTCAAACGCAGATATCTCAAACAAGCATGCTTTCAGTTGGTATTGGGAATCCCAAGGAGTTTCTGTCGGGCCAGGTCGGCATTTCAGAAAACAACAACAACACACAACAACAACAACAAGCGTACAGAAGACAGCACAGATGAATGACATGCCATGCTTTTGGACATAATCGCAGGTAAACCAGCTAGCAAGATGAATCCAAACAAAAACCAATGTAAAGCAAGAGCTT
>JADBJO010000152.1:392951-395451 GCA_016801955.1 Conus betulinus
TACATATATATGTGTGCGTGTGTATATATATATAGATAGAGAGAGAGAAGTTCAAACTCGTGGGCGTACTCAAGGACGAAATAGAAAAAAAAAAAAAGGAGGAGAGAGAAACTTTCGTGTGGACTTACGTTTGTCAAATTTCCGTTGTCTAACACTGACAGGCTCGGGACAGAAGACCTTTCTGTCGCTCATTGCTATGCACAGGATGTTCGTGTGGAGAGCGTTGGGTGAGAAGGACACTGTTCGGAGACGAGGGGGATGCTTATAAAGGACAAGATGAAACTCTGTTGTTCACTCAAGACGTAAGGTTCCTTCTTGACAACACAAGCATTAGGCAAAGACATATTAAGTCCTGCTCGACAACAGAATGATTAGTGCCTTGATACAAGGGAAAACTGTGATCTTCACGAAAACGTAAAATAGTTATTTTCGATTGCATTACCCACAAAAATTGTAAGCGTATGACACCCTTTTCATCGTATGACAAATATTACTTTTTTTCTCGTGCATTCATCAAGGTAAAGGTTAAGAAATTGCCCCGTCTTCCATAAGGAATGTATTGCTCACATTTCAGTGTAGATGCAACAACAGCAGAAAAATGCTTTGCTGATTTGTTAGTATTTAGGAACAGCAATCGGTTGAAGAGCTATCAATACGGTGTCAATAGAACTGAGGGAACGATAGGAAATATCTGGCAGCAAGCTTGATCTTATCCGAGTGGATAGCAAAATGCGTCAGTCTACTTATCTGTCACACATATAACGTTTTATGTTCTGCCACTAATCATCTTCGGCCCTATACTATATATTCCTTAAATATTTGATTGGCTGATCGATTGATTGATAAATTGGTTATTTTGTTGATTAATTGATCAGTTGATTGGCAGATTGATTATTGATTTGCTTGTTTGTTTATTTATATTTATTTATTTACTTATCTATGTATTCATTTACTTATCTGTTTATTTTGTTTCTTTATTCATTGATCTATTCATCCATCTACTTTCTATTTCTTGTTTATTTTTGATCACGGGTCAGAGTCCAGTGCAGACCTTGATGGCTGTTTCTGACTGACGTTGGGAGACTAATAACGATTGATCATTATAACTCCCCTCTCCTGTTCTGCTCCTGCCCCAACCACATCTAGCCTCCACCTCACCCTCAAGTGTCGTCTGCAGATCCCCGACGTTTGTAGCTTTTTGTTTAAGAAGAAAAGAAAAAAAAATAAAGGAAAAAATGAAAATACATTTCAGTGAAAGATGCAACAACAGCAGAAAAAATGCTTTGCTGATTTGTGTTAGTATTTAGGAACAGCAATCTGTTGATGAAGCTATCAATACACGGTGTCAATAGAACTGAGGGAACGATAGGAAATATCTGGCAGCAAGCTTGATCTTATCCGAGGTTGGTAGACACAACAAAATGCGTCAGTCTACTTACCCGTCCCACATATAACTTTTATGTTCTGCCACTAATCATCTTCGGCCCTATACTATATATTCCTTAAATATTTGATTGGCTGATCGATTGATTGATAAATTGGTTATTTTGTTGATTAATTGATCAGTTGATGGCAGATTGATTAATTGATTTGCTTGTTTGTTTATTTATTTATATTTATTTATTTACTTATCTATGTATTCATTTACTTATCTGTTTATTTGTTTCTTTATTCATTGATCTATTCATCCATCTACTTTCTATTTCTTGTTTATTTTTGATCACGGGTCAGAGTCCAGTGCAGACCTTGATGGCTGGTTCTGACTGTGTGGGACTCTAATAACGATTGTATCATTATAACTCCCCCTCTCCTGTTCTGCTCCTGCCCCAACCACATCTAGCCCCCACCTCACCCTCAAGTGTCGTCTGCAGATCCCCGACGTTTGTAGCTTTTTGTTAAGAAAGAAAAAAAAAAATAAAAGGAAAAATGAAAATAAAAAAATAAATAAATAAATAGATAACATAATAACATAAAAAGACTGCTTCTGAACTTTTCAAGTTGTGGGCAAACGGCTTTGCCGAGGGTGAAAGAAGATAAAAGTTTCTGTGGTTATTTTTGCAGTTTCTATATATCCCCATTTCTTTCTCTGTCGTGATATATGCTTGGCATTCAGAGGTTTGATATAGACACAACATCACTTTGTATCTGTCTTTAATGATGGGCAGTTTTACCTGCATTGTAACTTGATAATGTGGTTGCGCATCACCCAACTCTAGTTCCATCTAACATTATTCTTACTGTTGTGTCATCTGAAAATTGGAAGGGCTTGGCTTACCTCCATGCCAGCGCGGCAACTACTGTAAGAAGCAAAACCTGCATAGTTATCAAAAAGCCGGTCATTCTACGAAAACACACACACACACACACACACACACATGCGCACGCACTCACGTGCGCACCCATGGACGTCCACATGCAGAGAGAGAGAGAGAGAGACGCGCGCACACGCGCGCGTTTGTGTATAAGTGTGTGTGTGTGTGTGTGTGTGTGTGAGAGTTCG
>JADBJO010000152.1:400451-412951 GCA_016801955.1 Conus betulinus
GTTCAGCAATGCTGCTAAGCCGATTTCATCTTTTGGTGCCTAACTTGATTGTGAAGAGCATTCCTTACAAAACTTCAATACACATGCGAGCGCACGTCTGCACAGAGAGAGAGAGAGAGACAGAGAGACACACACAGAGAGAGAGAGAGAGAGAGAGAGAGAGAGAGAGAGAGAGAGAGAGAGAGAGAGAGAGAGTTGAGAGAGAGAGGTGTGTGTGTGTGCGTGTGTGTGTGTGTGTGTGTGTGTGCGCGTGTGCGCGCGCGTGTGTGTGTGTGTGTGTGTGTGTGTGTGTGTGTGTGTGTGTGTGTGTGCGTGCGTGCGTGCCTGCGTGCCTGCGTGTGTGCGTGCATGTGCGTGCGTGCGTGCGTGCGTGTGCGTGCGTGCGTGCGTTCGTGCACGTGTGTGTGTGTGTGTGTGTGTGTGTGTGTGTGTGTGTGTGTGTGTGTGTGTGTGTTCAAATAGAAACCTGCACTCATTTTGTGGTGTAAATATTTGATAGTAAGCAAGACATGTTTAGAATCATTGCACTGTGCGTGTGTTTTCTGCCCACCCCCCACCCTCCACCCCCACTCCATCCTGTTTTTCCTTCCTCCCCTACTCCACAGTCAGAAACTGTACAACGTTTAAAAACCATTGCATGTCTGTTTTCGCTTCCAATCTGGTTTGATTTCTTGGCTTTTTGTATTTTCTTGGAAACATGGCACCTGAACATAGTCGGAGAGAGAAACAGCACACAGCAGTATTGCCAATGTTTCGGTGGCTGAGAAAGCAGTATGCCAATGTTTTGATTCTGGCTTTTACAAAGATGATTTTCGGATACTGAGAAACATTGATTCATGCTACAAACTTCCCAAACCTTGGTAAATAGTTGAGGACTGGGAAGAAAGTTTGCAGCATGTAAAAACCACTATTTCATTTTCCACCATATAGTCAATGGAGAAGAAGCACAATTTGCTTTTGGCATGAACTGAAACCTCAAGACGAATACCTCAAAAACCCCTCTGTTGGAAGAAATGGTGAAGGAAAAGCAGTCTATCTCTTGGCAATTAGTTGTAGCCAGTTGCGGATCTTTTTGTCTTTTTTTTTCCCTTTTTTTTCCATCACTTGTTTTTGTGCTTTTGCCCTAGGATGTTTAGTTATTCTCTTAAAGTTGTCTAATAGCTCCTGGAACTAAGGAACGACGTTGGCAAATGATTTCTTTGCTTAGTGTCACTTAGGGATATGTCACTTTTAGAGAGAGAGCAGAGAGAGAGAGGAGAGAGAGGACTTAGGCAAATGATTTATTTGCTTAGTGCCGAGAGAGAGAGAGAGAGAGAGAGAGAGAGAGAGAGAGAGAGAGAGAGGGGGGGGGGGGGGGAAGGGAGAGCAAACATGTGGGTGTACTCCAGATAGAAAATAATTTGAAAACCTTCATATGGACAAACAATTGCCATGCTTTCTAATATCCGCAGTCTAGTTTGAACAGAAGACAGACAGGAAGCCTTTCCATTCATTATGATGACAGAATATTCGGAAACGAAGTGTCAGATAAGAAGTGATGACCATGACAATTGGCAAGACATGCTCGGTCGGCAGCAGAAAGATGCATCAGTACAAGAACACTGGAACTGTCCCCTCTGACCCCAGGACAACAGTTTGCGCTGTGCATTCGCTTTCCACTTAGATGTAACAACGCGATGCTTAGTCATCAACATATACCACAATTACGTTTTTCGATGCATGCATCACGTAAAAAAATATTGTAAATATTGTCACTTTTTTTCGTAACGCTAACGTATACATCATTAGCATTCTTCCATGTAAAATTTTGTTTATTTGTTTGTTCGTTTGTGTGCTTGTTTGTTTTATTTTAATCAGTATTTAGAAGCAGCACTATGCTTTAAAAAACCATTACTTTACTGTGTCAATAGATTCGAGAGGAAAAAAAAAAACAGTACATGAGATATGATCATTCCAAAAGAGGCATACACTTACAACATGGCAACATGGGTTATCCAGCAACATGGGTTATGTTATCCAACATCTACACGAAAACAAACTGCAGTGAAACGATGCTAAAGACTTCATACAACCCTTCAAAGGCGAAAAAATTCAACCATCAATATTTCATCTGGTTCTGCAACACTGATCAGCATAGCCTGATAATGTATGCAAAATACAATCATGCAATTCTATAAAAGCGAAAGAAAGCAACATCATCAAAGCATTTAACCACTGTTACACTTTTTGTATTTAAAAAACGACAATGATTACAATTTTAGTGTATCACAGACAAAACAAGTCAAACTATTTTCATGGTCCACACTGCATTACATGTTTCACACATGCTGTTGCATTGTTACATTTTGCGTTGTATCCATGCATGGCCAAAATAAGCAGCTGAAAGGGACGGCGTGTTATCAGAGTGTAGAGCTTCCTGTTCAGTGATGGAGCTGCTGTCAATTTCACTGACAGGCAAAATATTGTCACAGCGAGTGAGTGTCGGAGTGACATGGACCAAATAAAGGATGATCCTGCCAGCAATCAGGATGGAAGCGACTGTGCTCGTTCTGCTGATGACGATGGTCATGGATGGCAAAAGGATGTCTTCGCTTAGCGTTACTTTAGAAGATATACTTTCTCTGCCACAGAGAGAGAGAGAGAGAGAGAGAGAGAGAGAGAGAGAGAGAGAGAGAGAGAGAGAGAGAGAGAGAGGGGCGTATTATTCCCAACAGAAAAGGAGGCAGAAGCTTCATTGTGCGCTTAAATTTGTCACACGTCAAGTGTCGATTGTCTAACGTGACGAAAGTTGGTGAGAAAACCTTTCTTCATTGTTATCAACAGAACGTCGGAGATGGTGAGTGGGATGAGACAGAAAGTGTTTGAAGAAAAGGGTAACATAGAAGGCAGGAGGATTTCTGTTAAGCCAGGACATGTGGCTCCTTCTTGATCAAGACAAGCAGTTGGCAAACACATGCACAGGTTCGCAACATAATGATCTATGTCTTGACACCAGTAAAAATGTAATGATACAGTAATCACTACTAACAATATCAAAACGAATGGTTTTGGACGAGTTACTCATTAAAAGTGTGATCATGTTACATCTTCCTATCCACAAATGCAACAATTGCTACTCCCCCCCCCCCCCCCCCCCCCCCCTTTTTTTTTAAAGCCTTTTCACGCATTTGTGACAAAAAGAAAAATGGAAGAAACTGTCCCATTTGTTTGTTTCAATGCTGCATTAGCAGTCTTCAATACAGTTTCATGTAACGAGTATTTGGAAGCACTACTATGTCAAATATTAAATCGCTGTTTCGAAGACATTTAATCAGAGATTACCATATCAAAGGGGTCATATGCTTATAACATCCGGTAACAAAGCTGGCGTTATTCAAGTTGACACTACATGTATAGCGCAGTTAAAAGCTTCACACTTTAGGGCCGATGAAGCGTTTGTGCTTTCAGAGTGGAGAGCTTCCTGTGCAGTGATGGAACTGCTGTCCATTTCCCTGACAGGCCAAGTATAGTTACAGAAAGTGGGTGCTGAGGAGACACGGAATATATAGAGGAGGATCCTGCCAGCAGTCATGATGGAAGCCATTGTACCTGTGCTGCTGATCACGTGACCACGTGGTTAGAGTCTCATGGGTGGTCAGAGGCACGATGCAGTTAGGTAGCCGCATTTGTTTCCTTTTTTCGTTCGTGTCCAACGCTAGCTGTCCTGTTGTTTATCACGTCTAGGTGTTGCCGTTGGGTCATCTTGCCATTCTTTCTGTGGACCGTGAGTTAGAGTCCACTATAGTATCTGATGACAGGTCCAAATGGTACGAGTCTAGAAATATCATCATGCCATCCTCGCCCTCCCCCATCACTTTCCCCTTCTTCCCACCCCTCTCCCTTTTCCCACCACTACCACCCCCTACCCCATCCCCATCCCCCCTTTTTTTTCTCTCAGCTCAAGTGCCATCTGCTCATGCAATATTAGCGTCTTATCACGTGTAAGATCAATCAAGATTCAAGTTGCAATATAATGGGTTTTTTTTCTTCTTCCTCCAGTCCCACCCACGTCCTCTTACCCTAGGCTATCCCCCTCCCTCAACTTCCCTCCCTACACTGGAAGGCCTTCATGAGCTTACAAATACACACACACACACACACACACACACACACACACACACACGCACCCACGCACGCAAGCACGCACGCAAGCACGCACGCACGCACACTGCTTCGCTTGTTCTTTTTTTTTTTTTTTGTTTTGATGATATGTTTTCTGGGCTTTTAAAGCGAGAAATCTGAAATCTGGATCCTCAGAGGCACACGTCTGACATCAACATAAAGTAACGACAAAGGGGCAGGGCTTGAAGCATCCGGCACCCATCTGCATCCACCTCGTCCATTTTGATTTTGATTGTAAAAGAGTGAAACCATGGGATAGCCATCGCTGGAAAAGCATTGTTTGCTTTTGGCGTCAGTCTGGCACTTGCAATGAAGGACTTTTACACCCTATTTTTTGAAACAAGTAATGAGCGAAATGCGAGTCATTTTTTTTTCCTGTTGTGTAACTGAGGTTTGTTGGAAGATTGCGCGGGTGGGTGTGAGGATAGGTGAGTGGTGGCTGTGGGGATAGATGGGTGGGTGGGGGTGGGTGGGTGTTGTAAATGAAACATCTTAGCTAGACGAATCAGGACAAAGGTTGATAGAGGATGTATTTGCCTAGCATTATTTTGGGGGTACTTAGGATGTATATTTTTTTTTCTGCCAGAGAGAGAGAGAGAGAGAGAGAGAGAGAGAGAGAGAGAGAGAGAGAGACAGACAGACAGACAGACAGACAGACAGACAGACAGACAGACTTGAGTGTACTCCGAAAAGAAAAAAAACGGAGGGAGAAACTTTCATGCTTTCTGAAATTTGTCAAACTTTTCACAGTTTTATTGTCTTACTTGGACGCAGCTTGACTCGACCCTTTTTTTTTTTCCTTGTTTAAGGACAGGATGTTGGAGACAGTTAGGGACAGGATGTTGGCGACAGTAAGGACAGGATGTAGGCGACAGTCAGGGACAGGATGTTGGCGACAGTGAGGGACAGGATGTTGGCGACAGTTAGGGACAGAGTTAAGGACAGGATGTTGGCGACAGTTAGGGACAGGATGTTGGCGACAGTTAAGGACAGGATGTTGGCGACAGTGAGCAGGGTGAGAAGAAATGTGTTCTGGGAAAAAAAGGGATGACGTAAAGGGCAAGAGGACTCCAGTTGTTCACTGAAAACGTGTGATTCCTCCATGACCATGAGAATCATGTAGCAAGGCAGATGCTTAGTCAGCAACACAAAGATTAATACCCTAAAACAAGGCAAATCTAATGATGTGGTGATACCAACACACAATGCGAAAAGGTCATGACTCTTGAGTTATTTATTCATTAAATGCTTAATCATGTCACAATTTCCCATCCGAAACTGTAATGAGAGTTACAGTTTTATCACTTTTTTTTCGTGCATTCATGATGAAAGGAAAAAAAAAAGGATATGAATTGAGAGCTGTCACATTTGTTCGTAGAGAAAGCTGCTTCAGCATTATTCAATGCATGCTTTTTTGTAATCTGGTTTAAAATAAAAGATAATTCAGTGTGTTGACAGATTCACAGGAAGACATTTAATCAAAGATGATCATCCCAAAGGAGTTATACATTCGGCAACAAGGCTTATGTTTTCCAAGTGGACAGCAAAATGCATAAAAGCTTGACCTTTTAGTGCCTATGAAGAGTTAACACAGACGAAAAAACGTAACAACAATTGTTATATTATTTGTCCAGACAGCATAACACCCTGTATACCGACTGTGCATTGTTGCATTTTACGTTGTATCCATGCACAGCCAATGGAAGAAGCAGAGAGTGACAGTATTGTCTCAGACTGTAGGGCTTCCTGTACAGTGATGGAGCTACTTTCCCTTTCACTGGCAGGAAAGATGTTGCCAGAGACCATTATGGAAGCAATAGCGCTTGTGCCAATGGTGATGTTGATGGAGTGCGGATAGTGTCCCCTAGGCTTTTAGGTAAAAGAGGTAGTCTTCTTGCTCCGTTGTATGCTATTTTCAGGGAGCATGGGCACATCGATGTAACAGTGGCTGACCCGTCATACATACATCATTCTTCACGGTCTCCTGCTAAGGTCATCTTCGGCCTTTATCTCTGGGACCGTCTGTGAGTCTCCAGTACAGAGCCCGGTGGCAGGTCCGAATGATGGAAGTCTTGAAATAACATCATCCCTTCTCCTACGCACGCTCCGCACCCCGTCTCCAACACATCCTTCCCCTGCTCTACCCCGACCTTAACCCCCCTCTGTTTTCTTCCTGAGCTCAAGCGTCGTCCGTACATTGCCGACAGTTGTGTGTTTTTTCCAGACTGCTCCCAGACCTGTTCAAGTTGATAGCTTATGACCGTTTTGTGGGATTAAGAGGGTACAGGATTTTCTAAATATATATTCGCTGATTTATCTGTTCCCGAGTGATTCCCAGTCATGATATATATGGGTGACACCTCGAATTTTGTTTATATAGAGAATTGCAGCACTTCGTTTCTGAGATCGATTAAGGGCAGTTTTCACTGCATAGTAATCTTGGATTGCGCTTCACATTATAACATGTCATGTTCAAAACGATTTAAATAGAGTGTAACTAGCAGAGTCAGTGTCTCATTACATGCAAAACTAATCAAGAATCAACACACAGTACACTTCTACCTTCCTTCCTTCGACCATCCCCATTCCCTTCGTAACACAGCCCATTTCCTCCCCTTCCTCCCCTGCATTGGGAGACCTTTACATGTGTACAGTTGCACGTCTGGTTGGCATTGACCATCCTCCTTTCCCCCCATCCACCTATTCTTCTTTTGTTGATAAAGGTTTCTAGGCTTTCAAAGCAACTTTTCTTAAGTTTGGATCTTCAGAGACACAGGTCAGATATAACAGAAAATGACTCCTTACTACAAACAGCCGGTTCTAAAACTCGTCAGACTGTTGTAACAGAAGAGAAATTGACGCATCCAGTAACTAGCTCTTCCATTTGCACATGGTAAAAATAAAATAAAACCATGACCTTAAATATTTTCGGAGATATACATTTTGCTTTTTGCATGAATCTGGAACTTGAAGATGAATGCTTTTACTCCCTGTTTATGAAACAATTGATGACTTAAAAGCAGGCAAATTTTCCATTAATTTGTTTATCTTAGTTTTGCTGCCAAATACTTCGTTTCCCTCTAAACAATCCCTCTCAGCTCCATAAACAAGGCCGCGTTATTGGCATAGGATGTCTTCACCTAATGTTACTTTGATTTTTTTTGGCCAGAGAGAGAGAGAGAGAGAGAGAGAGAGAGAGAGAGAGAGAGAGAGAGAGAGAGAGAGAGAGAGAGAAGCAGGCACGCAGGCGTACCTATCAAACAGAAAGGGAGGAGGAGAGAAACTTTCCTGTGGACTGAATTCGCCAAACTTTCAATTATTCATTGTCTAACATGGGCAGAAGTTGGAAACAGGCTTTTCTGATGTTAAGGGCAGGATGTTGGGACTGGCGAGTGAGGATGAAAGTTTTCGGAGAAAAAGGATGATAGAGAGGGCACTAGGAATTCTGTTGTCCAGCTAAGACGTGTAGTTTCTCCTTGACCATGAAAAGCAGTTGGCAAGCCAGATGTTCGGGTCAGCAACAGAATGATTAATGCCTTAATACAAGGAAAAGTGTAGCGATGTGATTTCAAAGAACAGTATAGGCAATATGAGTTTTAGACGAGTTACTCACGAAAAGTGCAATAATGTCACACGTTTCAATCTGCAAATGTGACAAACGTTACTTATTCATGCATTCGTGTTAAGAGTGAGAACTGTCACATTTATTCGTAGCCAAAGCTGCATTTGCATTCTGCAATGCAGACTTTTATGTAATCAGTATCTGTATAGGCACCACTACAATGTGAAAATTATTCAGTATACTGACAGGTTCACGGACGACAATGAATCATCCCAAGAGGGTATTAGAATATTAGAAAACAAGGATTATTTTATCCAAGTGGACAGTAAAATGCAAAAGGCATTAAAAATTTGTATTTTAGTGTGTCTGAAGATTTCACATAGATGGTACAACAAACAGGTATTGCCATCAATGGCAAAACTTCAGCTGTCAATAAGTATATTATATATATATATATATATATAGAGAGAGAGAGAGAGAGAGAGAGAGAGAGAGGGGGGGGGGGGGGGGGGAGAGAGAGAGAGAGAGAGAGAGAGAGAGAGAGAGAGAGAGAGAGAGAGAGAGAGAGAGAGAGAACAGTCTCATTAAAGCATTCAACATGTTACATTACTTACCCGTCAAAAACTAACAAGTGATAGAATTTGTGTACCACACACGAACAAAACAAAACAAACAAAAAAACAAAACAAAAACGCAGCAATTTGTATGCTCTTTGTCAACACTAAATTACCCTTTTTGAGCAGACTCCTACATTGTTTGCGTTGTATCCGTACATAGTTCATAATAACAGCAGAGAAGGATGGCGTTTTATTAGAATGTAGAGCTTCCCGTGCAATGAGACAGCTGCTGTCATTTTCATTGACAGACGAAACATTGTCACAATATGTGTGTACTGGGATGAAATGAAAAAACAAAAAACAAAAACAAAAACAATAAAAGATAATCAATCCTGCATGTGGTCATAATGGAAGTGATTGTGTTTGTGCTAATGATGATCGTGATGGTGGTCGGTTAGTATCTCCCGTATAGTTAGATGAAAGACGCTGTCGGGCTGCTTCATTGATTCCTATTTTCAGCGAGCAGGGGTACAGCAATCTAGCTGCGGGTAATCAATTGTGTATCATATCTCTGTCTCTGGGTCATCTTCAGTCTGCTTTCTCTAGGATTGTATGTTAGAGCCCAGTCCATAATCCCTTGGCAGGTCCAAATGGTGGGAGTCTTGAAATAACACCAAGCCTTCTCGTACGCTCGTCCTCAACTTCTCCAGGTCTTCCCTGCTCTGTTCACGCCTTCTTTCCCGTTCTCAAGCCCAAGCGACATCTGCACATCGCTGACCACGGGATTACTTTCTAACCTGTTAGAGTTGACAGCAAACAACTTTTTTTTTTTTTTTTTTTTTTTTTTGGGGGGGAGGGGGTGGGGTTGGGTAAGAATCTACACATCTTTTCTAATTACTTTCGTATATAAATGTTTCCCAATGTTCCTCTGTCAAGATACGTGTGTAACATTCCCAGTTTTGTTATCATAGAGAGTGACACCACTTTGTACTTTAGATTAGTGGCGTTTCTACTGCATTGCAACCTGGGGTTGTAGGGCTGGGGTTGTACATCACATTAAACTGTGTTATTTCTAAACAGTTCAAATGAAATGTACCCCATTTTGCAGTACTTTGTTACATGCTTGACCTATTAGGATCAATGCCAGACACCGTGTTTTCTTCTCTCCGACCTCTTCTCAACTTCTGCCATTCTCTCTCTCCCCCTTCCCATGCATTGGGAGACTGTTAGAAGTGTTCAAAATCATGGTGCATCTGGTTGTCCCTCCTTCCCACCCTGTCCCCTTCGCCTTGTTCCTTTTTGTTGGTAATATATCACCTGGACTTTCAAAGCAACATCTCCACAGTGTTGTACCCTCAGGGGCAAGGGCCTGCTATCAACGTACAGTGATTTCCTTTTTCGAATGGCCAGTTCAAAAACTTGTCAGACTGTGATGACAGGGAAGACGGACGGGTTAAAACACTGGGCACGCAGCTCTTGCTTTTCCACATGGTGAACAGAGTACAATCACGCCCTCTGGCACTGCAGGCAAAGCATTGATGTCTTTGGCACGAATCTGGAACCTGAAGATGGATTTTTCTACACCCTACCTTTGAAGGAAGTGGTGAAAAAGAAGTAGGCCTTTTCCCCACTTGTGTCTCTGAGTTTTGCTGTCAGATGATTTGTTTCTCTCTAAAGCGTGCTGCTTAGCTCCATAAAGAAGGCCAAATGTTGGCAAAGAATGTCTTTGCTTAGCATTGCTTTTTTGTTATATTTTTCTGCCAGAGAGAGAGAGAGAGAGAGAGAGAGAGAGAGAGAGAGAGAGAGAGAGAGAGAGAGAGAGAGAGAGAGAGAGAGAGAGAGAGACGTGGGCGTACTCCATAAAGAAAAACGACACAGAATCTCCATGTGGACTTAAATTTGTCAAACTTTCAAATGTCTGTTGTCTATCTTGGACAGACGTTAGACAGGAGGCTTTTATCCCATTGTAATGGACAGGATGTTTGGGATGGTGAGTAGAGTGAGAGCGGAGATGTTCTGAGAAGAGGGATGGCCCAAAGGACACTAGGAATTCTGTTATTCAGCCAGGACGTATAGTTCCCCCTTGACCCTAACAAGCAGTTCTCAAGACCAGCCGCCGTGGCGAAGTGGTTAGCATCGCGGACTCCCGGCTGGGAGGTCGTGGGTTCGAATCCCATCAGAGTCATGTGGGTTTTTTTCTGTCCCGACCAGCTCCTACCCAGAGTTGAGTTAGCTGCGAACTCAGTTGGGAAGACTGGGACCACACAGTCGAGTTTCATCCACTTAATGGATGCGTTTCTGAGAGTGTTGCTCAAATTTTCTGACCAACACTGCAGGTGTCTGTATCTCTCGGGCCTGATTGACGCCGGGGTATATTATGAAAGGAAGCGTAGAGTACAGCCCTGTCATGTAGTCTCAGACCGAAATGGAAATCCGTAGCACTATCCTTGTCATCCTCATTCTCATCGATCAGCATAAAAAAAATTGTCTCAAGTTCTGTGGCCCTCCATACCCTGCTCTCATGGTGACCTCAGTTTCGATGTCCTCTCCACGTGTGGGCCTTGGTTTGGTTCCGTCGTGGTCACCGGTATCGGCGAGTCTATGGGGACTGTCGTTGGACGGACGTGGTGGCGCCCTCCGGAGGGAGAGCTCACTCACGCCGGCTCCGCGACTAAGCAATTATTGTCGTCAGTAGGGGGCTTAGTAGGTGGTGTCCTGCGTACGTTAGATCAGAACAGGCACCACTGAACACCACCGAAGTGACTCGGCAGCAGTGCAGTGTCTCCTCCGGTGGGTTGCCTCTTGACGACTTGACATTGACTGCTCCCTGTGGATTGCCGGTGCCGGGACTGTGGCTGTGGACGGGTGTGGGAATGAGCGGCGTGGGTGCACTGCCTCGGGGGTGGCGCAGAGGTTGGGACAGCAAAACAAAAACAAAAACAAAAAACAAACAAAAAAAAAGCGCAGTTCTCAAGACACATACTCAGGTCGGCAAGTAATGCCTTGATACCCAAATAAAACTGTAACGATGCAGAAATTTCAACGAACGATACAAAGAAACATCAACCACAAAAAATGTAACGATGTCACACTTTTTTGTCCAAAGATGAAACATTTTTATCCCCCCACCCCACCCCGTCCTCCCTCTCGCATTCATAACAAAAAGCTAACAAATTATTGAGTTTGTTCGTAACGAACATACATTACTATTCTTCTGTGCAGACATTTTATCTGATTAGTATTTGGAAGCATCACTATGTTTAAAAATATCATCGTGTTAATAGATTGGCGGGAAGGGATTTCATTAGGGATGAAATCTCAAAAGGACCACACACTTAGAATATCTTGCAACATTGCTGATGTTATATACGTGCGCAGCAACATGCAAAGGGTGGATAAAAGATTATATTTCGGAGCTGATGAAGAGTTCACACAAACTGAAAGATGGAGTTAATGATAAACCTCAGATGTTTATACAAAACCTATTTATATTTTTTCCCATGAATTCGGAAGAAAGAAGTCTAATCAAAACACATAGCAAATGTGACATCATTCGTAATTGTAAAACGAAACATGTAACGCTTGTAATGTTTTTTTTTTATGCATCACACAGCAGCAGCAGCAGCAGCAGCAGCAACAACAACAACAACAACGACAACACAACAACAACAACGACAACTGTTATGTTCTTTGTCTAGACAGCGTTACACTTTTGTGCATACATCTGCATTGTTACATTTTACTTTGTATCCACACACAGCCATGGTAAGCCAGAGACAGCAACAATGTGATAACCAAGGGTAAAACGTCCTGTGCAGCAGGGGAACTGGTGTCACTTTCACCGACAGGCACACTAGTTTCACAGTGACTGAGTACTGTGGCAAAATGAAAGAAAAAAGTTAATGATCCTATGAGAAATCATAAAGGAAATGACTGCACACGTGCTGATGGTCATAGCCATGGTGTCCGGTTATTATCTCCTGGGTAGTTGATGACAGAGGCTGTCTGGATGCTCCATTGTGTCCTGATTGCAGCGAATATATCGATCTTACAACGGCTGACCAGTCGTATATGACCTCTGGGTCATCTTTGGCTTCTGTCTCTGGGATCATGGAGTATGGATAATGGAGCATTATAATACTTTGGCTGAATTTATCTCATCATTAAATCATGAAGAACAGGGCAACAAGTAATATAGGAATGGCATCTTCGTCTCAAAG
>JADBJO010000152.1:417951-430451 GCA_016801955.1 Conus betulinus
GCGAGAGAGAGAGGAGGAGAGCGGAGAGAGAGAGAGAGAGAGAGAGAGAGAGGAGGAGAGAGGGAGAGAGAGAGAGAGAGAGAAAGAGAGAGAGAGAGAGAGAGCAGTAGCTGAATCAGCAGCAATTCGTGGGCATAGTCCAACAAGAAAATGAGGCGGCGGAACCTCTGATGCGACATACGTTTGTGAAACTTTCAATGGTCTATTCTAACTTGGACAGAAGTTGGACAGGAGGCTTTTCTTTTGTTTATTATTGGGGATAGGATGCCGAGCATTGAGAGAGTGGGGTGAGAAAGAAAGTTTTGGGAGAGAGGGGTTGACAGAAAGGACAGGAGGACGTGTAGTTCCTCCTTGACCATGGCAAGCATCTGGCAAGGCAGGTGCTCGGGTCGGCAATAGAATGATAAACGCCTTCATACGTGGAAAACTATAATGATACAACAGTATCCAGGAACAATGTAACAATGTTGTGATTGTCGCATGCGTTGTCAACTAAAAATGTATTACAGTTTTACACTTTGTCATCCAGTAATGCAGCAGCGGTTATGTGGGTTTACTTTTGTTTTGTTTCGTTTTGTTTTGTTCGTGTGTATTCGTTACGTGAAAAAGGGTAGTAACTGTCACATTTTATTTTATACGGAACGCTCCATCAGCTGTGTCCAATAGAGAGCACTGCTGTTGTTGTTGTGTTGTTGTTCCAGCTGCTGCTGCTGCTGCTGCTGCTGTTTGTTGCCGCTGTTGTTATTGTTGTTGTTGTTGATGTTGATGATGATGATGACAACGACGACGACGACGACGACGACAACGACGAGGACGACGACGACGAGGACGATAACGATAATGATAATAATTTTGAACAATATTTGTGACTAGTCACAAAAAAATGTATATATTATACTGCGTCACCAGCCTCAAACAAAAATATCTAAATAAATAAGGTCATCCATAGAACTCTTGCACTTACTATATTCGGCAACAAGGTTTATGTAATCCAAGTGGAAATAAAACTGCAAATGACACTTCTAACTTCATATTTTGATGCTGCTCTGGAGTTCACGGAGATGAAAATATGATCATACATTGCATGTGGATGGTAAAGCATTCAGGTATCAATGTTCCATTTGGTTCAACAGCATTGATCAATGACCTGCGATTATGCATACACAACCTAATTACATTACTCTGTAAAATTATTTTTAAAAAAAAACTATTACAAAAAAAGTTTCATCAAAGCGCTTGACAAATGTAGCATTTTAGTACATGCTGGACCAAAAACAAATAAAATATTTTTGTGTGTGTGTGTGTACCACATGTGAAAAAAAAGGAACACTCTTGTAGTCTTTTGTCCAGACAGCGTTACAGTTTTGCCGTATTGTTACATGGATGTTACGTTATATCCACACAGGATAAACAGCTGAAGGGGACAGCGTTTTTTCAGAAAGTAGAGCTTCCTCTGCAGTGATAGAGGTGCTGTCAGTTTCAATGACAGGCGGCATATTGTCACAGGAAGAGGGTATCGGGCTGAAATGAAACGAAAATAAAAAAGGAGATCCTCTCAGGGTAACGTGACGGAATCGATTGTGCTTGTGCTAATGATGGTGATGGTGCTGGGGGGGGGGGGGTAGGGACCTGGTTCATCAGATGCGTGAGACATTTAGGTCGGTCTATTATTTCTTGTTCTCCTGTTTTCAGCGCGTATGGAAATATCATCCCAGCGGCTGACTCACTTCATATTTTTATTCATATCATGCTTCATATTCTGCCGCTTGGTCCCCTCTGGCCTTTTCTTTTTAAATTACAGATTAGAATCCAGGAAGAACTTAGTGGCAGGACCTGACGTTAGGAGCCTTGAAATAGTATCATGCCCCCTACCCCCAACCCCCACCTCCCGTTTTTCCCCCTCGCCTCCCTCCTCTGTTCTTTCTCAAACGTCGAATGCAGATCTCCTGTAGCGTTTGTCCAGACTATTTCCCCTTTTTTTCCATGTTGAAAGTGAATGTATTGTGTGGAGGAGTAAGAAGGTATGGTTTTCTCTGAATGATTTTGAGCATACACATGTTCTTAAATCTCTCTCTCTCTCTCTCTCTCTCTCTCTCTCTCTCTCTCTCTCTCTCTCTCTCTCTCTCTCTCTCTCTCTCTCTCTCTCTCTCTCCTCTCTCATCTCTCTCTCTCTCTCTCTCTCTTATGGAATGCAAGGAACGTCACAATTATTTCATATTGCAGAGGTCGAAAACACTTTCCAGCAGACTAAAACTCCTTTGTGCTCTTCTTTCATCCCGTCCTCACTTTAATATGTTGTATTAAGTCAACAAGTAGACGGGTTTCTTTTCCAGTTATGTCAATATGGACATTGCTAGAAAAAAAAAATGGCCAGCACCTGTACGGTTGCCATAGAGATTGTTAATTCACACACACACACACACACACACACACACACCACACACACACACACACACACACACACACACACACACACACACACACACCACACACACACACACACCACACACACACAGAGAGAGAGAGAGAGAGAGAGAGAGAGAGAGAGAGAGAGAGAGAGAGAGAGAGAGAGAGAGAGAGACAGAGACAGAGACGGAGACGGAGACAGAGACAGGGACAGAGAGACAGACAGAGGCGCGCGCGCGCACACACACACAGAGACACACACACACACACACACACACACACACACACACACACACACACACACACACACACACACACACACACACACACACACACACACACACACACACTCACGCTCGCGAGCGCAAACACACACACACACACACACACACACACACACACACACACACACACACACACACACACACACACATAATCGCACGCGCACGCACACGTGTACCACACACACACACACACACACACACACACACACACACACACACACACACACACACACACACACACACACACACACATAATCTTGCGCGCACGCGCGTGCACACACACACACACACACACACACACACACACACACACACACACACACACACACACACACACTTGACCTAGTTTGTTCGTTCGTTTTCATTGCCTAAACGGATATCGGGATTTAGAATTGATGGATGTAAAAAGTACTGCTCATTAGCAAAAGGACATAACTAATCTTTTCTGAAGTTTGGAAGCATGTGTACCATTCACTACACTGCATGTTCACACGTGCTATAACGGCAAATTGTGACGAACATTTCTTTTCTACTCTGCAAACATCCACTCTCCATTTTTTGTGTAAGACAAACTGCCCTTAAGTAGACAAATCGGTCATGATACCTGTAAAAAAAAAAAAAGGAAGAAAATCTAAAACAAAAGGATAAGAAAATACAGGCTTGCGAACAGGTGCCCAAGCGATAGTCAAAGAGTACTTAATTCACAGGAAAACCTGTGTCTTAAGAAAAGCTATATTACACTTCAAAAGTCGCTTGAAAAGCAGTTTGGAATGGACCCATCGAACCCAATGGCCTTAGACCCGTGGCTTCAGTGCCACACGATAATTGTGTGTGATCAGATTGGAACTTCCCCCCCCATGGGCCAAAGGATTGAAACAGATCTTCCTACGTCTTCCTAATGAGCGAGTGGGGAGTAGAGTGATTGATAGCACGTCAATGGAAGAAGCAGAGAGAGGGGAATATTCAATGGGAACAGAGAGAGAGAGAGAGAGAGAGAGAGAGAGAGAGAGAGAGAGAGAGAGAGAGTACACCACGAACATATACATAGTTTGTTCTGCAAAGAAAAGGGAGTTTCAAACTTCGCAGCAGACTGAAATTTGTCCAACTTTAAAAGTCGATTGGCTAACTGGAGACCAGAGTTGGACAGGAGATATCCTCTTGTCACCGCGGTTGGCGGGGTTAGTTGAACTGCATGCAGGAGGGGGGGTGAGGGTGGGGGTGGACAAGATGAGGAGAAATGGGATTGGAGTTGAGGGGGTGATTGTGAAGAGAGGGTGAGGGGGATGTAGAGTAGGAGGGTCGGGTGAGGTGATTGTTCAGCCGAGACATCTTTTACCTGTCGATCTAGCATGCACGTGGCAAAGGAATGCATGGTGGATGGGTAAGAGAATGACAGGTGGACTGCCTGACGAAGCAGCAAGAGAAGAAAACATTTTATAGGGGGGCTGCGGCATTCTCTGCAGGAAAGAAAAAAAAGCCATACTTCTCAGGTTAAATGTGCCTGTAGATCCTCCATGCCTGGAACTAATTATTGTCAAAGTTGTCACTACGGGCAGAAGTTCAAGTCATAATTTGATGGACTTGGTGGTGCTCTTTAGGGAGAAATATCATGCTGCCTATATGACTATCTTAATATCATCACTTCTAGTATCTGACGGCGTACATTTGATGACAATAGGCGCCACGGCACATCACAGAAGTGATCAGGAGCAGCGCTGTGGTTTCTCTGGGGGTCACCTCAGGACAACCTGAAGTTGATTGCTCCTTGTGGTCTGCCGATGCTGGTGCTGCAAAAGCACTGGGCAGGACACGGCTTGTGTAGGGGAATTATGCCACAGAGATATACAAAAGAGGAAAAACAGGTGCAGCTGTGAGGCATTATGGGGGGTGATTCTGGAGTAAAGTGTACACTTGGAGTGACGGCGATGGGAGAGTAACTATGATTATGCTCCTGGTTGTTGAAGTCGTGTGGATGGCGGTTCGTTAAAGTGGTAGTAGTAGTAATAGTAGTAGTAGTAGTAGCAGCAGCAGCAGCAGCAGCAGTAGTAGTAGTAGTAGTAGTAGTAGTAGTAGTAGTAGTAGTAGTAGTAGTAGCGGTGGTGGTGGTAGTAGCAGCAGCAGTAGTAGTAGTAGTGGTAGTTGTAGTCATGATGACAGTAGAAACACAGCAGCAGCAGCAGCAGCAGCCGTAGTAGTAGCACTAGCAGTGATGATAGTCTTTGCACGTCCATCGGCGTGCGGGGTAATACAGTGAGTGCAGGTAATTAGAGCCTGCAACGTGACGTGAAAAATGCAGTATTCATTTCACAACCTTGCATAGTTACTTCTTCCAAACACGTATGCGCGACCAGTTTGTAAGCCTCAACAAGCACCTTAGATCTCTACAATGAAGACTGCTCTCTCCACCACTGCTGGTTGTGAGTTAGTGCCTAACTGGGAAGGGGGGGGGGGGGGGGGGGAAGAAAAAAAAATCCCTGTCTACTCAACAAAATTGTCTGTTCACCACTTTCTCTGCCATGTTTTCTCTTGTACTATTCTTTTGAGGACAGTGTTTCTCTTGTACTATTCTTTTGAGGACAGTGTTGAAAAATTCACCATCTATAGTCACTTGTCTATTACTACTTCAGTTTCCCTTATGTCATGGTCGTCATCATCACGGTGACCCTACGTTTCTGCTTACTCTGTCAAATTTGAAAGGTTTAATTAACCAAGACGATTCTGAGTACCTTTCCCAAGCATCTTATTTCCACTTCTTAACATTTCCCGGGACCAGTCTAATGAGAATGCACAGAGAGACAGACAGGCAGAAGACAAAAAATTATGTTGTTACAACTTTTTAAAGAAGAGAGCTGTGCGTGCCGTTTGTTATAAAGAGAGAGAGAGAGAGAGAGAGAGAGAGAGAGAGAGAGAGAGAGAGAGAGAGAGAGAGAGAGAGAGAGAGAGAGAGAGAGTGTTTTTACTTGGGTGGAGAATAATCTGGCAGGATGCACACCGATGATTCAGAATTACAGGAAGCTGAAATGAGTTTTTCTGTCTCTTCGTGTTGTTCTGATTCTTCTTGATCTGAGTGCACCATTTTTATTATCTCTCTCTCTCTCTCTCTCTCTCTCTCTCTCTCTCTCTCTCTCTCTCTCTCTCTCTCTCTCCCATTTTATTCAATTTCTCTGCCTTTTTCTGGTAAAAGGCAGAAAGGTTCGCGTGCGTGCTCACACACACACACACACACACACACACACACACACACACACACACACACACACACACACACACACACACACACATGGAGAGAGAGAGAGAGAGAAAGAGAGAGAGAGAGAGAGAGAGAGAGAGAGAGAGAGAAGCAGAGACAGAGACAGACTGACAGAGACAGACAGACAGGAACACACAGACGAACAGAAGGACATGTAGGAAGAGACAGACAGAAAGAAAAAAAACACACACAAAAAAGAAACAGGTATACAGGCAAACTCTGTTTCTGTCTGTCCGTCTGTCTGTCTGTCTGTCTGTCTGTCTGTCTGTCTCTCTCTCTCTCTCTCTCTCCTCTCTCTCTCTCTCTCTCTCTCTCTCTCTCTCTCTCTCTCTCTCTCTCTCTCTCTCTCCCCTCTCTCTCTCTGTTTGAATCAGGTACACGCCTGAGATAGCAAAAAATGCCTTAATGTGTATGTTGAAAAAATTAAACATGTTAAATGATAACTTCTTGACAGTGCTTCTAAAACTCTTCGACGCACACATTCAATCAGTTGCTCAATGTGGTGCTGAGATTTGGGGCTTAGATAAATCTGCTACTCGTGTGGAAAAAGTTCATTCATTTGCTCTTAAGAAATTTCTGGGGGTTCACATGAAAACACCGAACGAATGTGTTTATGGGGAAACACACCGTTATCCTATTTATATTAATTCATCTGTACAGTGTATTAGAGACTAGCTGAGGGGAGTACAAATGAATGACAATGGATTGCCACTTAAAGCATATAATATGGTGGTGGGACTAGAATCGCGTGGTAAGAAGTCGTGGGTTACAGATGTTCGGGATTTTATGTTTTTTTTTAGTGGATTTGGATGTGTCTGGATGTGTCAAGGGGTTGGAAATGTAAATGCTTTTTTGAAACAACTCCGGCAAAGATTAGTTGATAACCGTTGGCAAAACTGGCATGAAAATATCCGGAAAAGTGAGCGATATTCGTTTTATAGAACTTTTAAGACATCCGCTGCTTGTGAAAAAATCTCTCTCACTTAATATTGACAGGCATATTAGAAGTTACTTAACAAAATTTCGATTAGGAATTACAGACATCAAAGCGCATCAGTGTCGATATGCAAATACTGAAAACGTTGATATGCTATGTTCTTTATGCAAAGGCGCGAATGAAGATGAAATGCATTTTCTGCTTTGTTGTCCTGTCCTGCAAGATTTAAGGTATGAATACATTCCTCGGAAATTCTTTGAAAACCCCTGTTTGTTCCGAGCTGCTCTCCTCATGGCAAATCAAAGGGAAGATATACTGAAGAACACGTGCATTTACTTATATAAGGCCTTTAAAAGGCGCACTATTATGGTCAGTTAAAGGAATCCAACTCTAGTATTTATCGTGTACATTTTATATGCTTTTCTATCAGTTTCTTGTTGTCAACTATGACATGCTACTTTGCTGTATGAAGTATCATTATTGGTATTTTTGTATTGTACCCCATCAGAAGGGGTCATGGCCTATACTTAATAAAATTTCGTTCGTTTATCTCTGTCTGTTTCTGTCTCTGTCTGTCTGTCTGTCTGTCTGTCTGTCTGTCTGTCTGTCTCTCTCTCTCTCTCTCTCTCTCTCTCTCTCTCTCTCTCTCTCTCTCTCTCTCTGCTCCTGCCCATTATTTTTGCAGGCAATGCTAACTAATCCACGGGCAACTCTTTGATAAGATCACGTTGAAAAACCACCGAGCGCTTTGTCTTTGCAGCGCACTCATTAAAATTTGGCTGCTTGAGAGATTTGCAGTTGATTAGACAGAACGACTGAGTGGTTTGGATTCTTCTTTGACAGCAGCCCTGTGGCACCGACATTCGTTGAGAGTTCAGACTGGTGATGCGTGTGTGTTAAGCCCTTTATTGTTCCTCATCTCCCTTCTCTGATCCTCAAATCACCTTATCTTTTAATCTGTTTACGCTAGTCAGTGCTACCGGTTCTTCAAGTCAATCACCAGAAAGGCTTTTTTTTTAATGGATTGTAGTGAATCATGTCGCCTAGAATACAGTTTCATACTTACATATGAAACTAAGACATGAACGACCAAGACAAGGCTTGAACAATCTAATTCCTTGTTCAGCTTCTCTCTCTTTCACATCCAGTACATCTGTAATGTGAACAAGATTGACGTCTCCAAGAGCTATATTGTTAGGTAAACGTTTTCAAATTAGGCTAAGTTACTAGTTTTGTCATGCTCGAAGAAGTTAGCTTAGCGTTTTCTTTCTTTCAGCTCTATTATGATATCTAGAATGGTATTCAGAAGTGTCCAGATCTCTTCCACAAAAAAGGTATTTGACGCTAAGGGAGGTAACAGCAGGTAAGGACCGAAAGAATTGCTTCTCATGCACTGTTTGCAAGGAGATACAGAAATTACAAAACGTTATGCTACAGGGCATGGAAAATGCCAAATGTTAATAGGGCATTCTTCGGTAGATATTTGTGTATGTCGATGGTATCTCTTGGAGACCATAATGCTGACTTATAGGCGAGGTGACCTCTTTGCACACATGTAATGTCTTTTTTTTTTGGTAACGTTGAGGAAGGCAGACTGTTTGCTTTGTAATTCTTTTCTTTTTTGTTTCGCTGGCGGCACAGTAGATCTTTAATTGTGCTACAGTTTCCGCTTGCAGTCACCTTACTTTGAAGACAAACAGGATGAAAGTGTACATGTTTCAAAAATCATTACGTTGTATTTTCTCTTGGTGTGGTTATCATATTTTGACATACTTTCAGTGACGCTGCAGTCTGTTTAGTTGTTCTTACCTTATAGATAGCTATCAATTATTATAAAGGTACTTCCCGTGTTTTTGTGCTCAGTGGGAAATGTGTGAAAATTTCCAAAACTGTTCCCGTATCTTTTTTTTTTTCCATCCGAATCAGCACCACACTCTCTAAGAGAATTAAAAGATTCGAGTTCCTGGTTTACATGTCATGGTTCAATCAAATTTCATTTAAATCAGTTAGATCGCACTTGTGTCACCGTGCTGATAGACAAAACAGACAGATGAACAAGTACAGGTTGCGATATACATCCCTTTGGCAAAGGTACTGTTGCATATAGCAAGGTTCAAACTAATTCTGCATGTCTGAAACGTTCAATATTTATGCTGTTTAGAGATGGATAACATTTATTGCGAGAAGAAATACATGAAAAGATTCATCTGCAAACATTCTATTCATTTTATACAGAAACAAGATAATTTGTTTTCAGGTATTATCACGTTATGGGGATTTGAAGAGAGCGACTATCAATGGGGGTGATGATGATACATTCTGCAGGTCCCAGAACAGCTGCCATCGACAGCGTTTATGTGTAACCAGAATGTAGCAGCACATCAGCACATCACCAGGCTCCAGAAGAAGACGTCTCCAGACTGAATTTCTGAAGGCCACGCTGATGATATTTATCGGTGTTCTAAGACCTGAAAGCTGAGTGAAAAGAACGACCACACGACATTTTCCTTGGATGTGATTATCGTCGGTTGTTTTCGTCTGTTGATGGCAAAGAGAGTACTGTGACAGACGAAAGAACAACAGGAAACACTAGGGACTGGACAAAGAGGAAATGCTAAAGAATGGAAAGAAATAAACATGACCAAGGTAGGGTAGCTCATAACAATGAAATCTGATATTCTTACATCCCCTAAAGGATGATGATGTCATCGCATCTGTTTATTATTTGCTTGTTTGTCTGCTTGTCTGTTAGTAGTGCGAAACTCTGACCAACAGACTGTAAGGAAACATGATGAAAAGATGAAACGTATGTCAAAGACAAAACTGTAAAGGTAGTGAGTTTATGTGGATCCATTCAGTACGATTATTGCTCTTCTCTGATGTAAATCTATGAATTGTTACATTTTCATGGAATGTTAGAAATTTCGAGTAATGTAAAAGTTAATTCGTGCTTCTCATATGCTAATACCATACAAAATGCAAGGAAATAGATTAACAAATGAAGACAGAATTACCAAAGAAAGAAAGAAAGAAAGAAAGAAAAAGAACAAGAGAAAGAAAGAAACTTTCGCAACAAACAAACAAGCAAACGAACAAAGGAATCTGCAGGCAAACGCATTAGAAAAAAAAAGAAAAGAAACCACAGTGTAGGAACAATAGTCTCGTCTGATTCTCGTCGTGTTGGACTATTCCGAGTTTCATTCATCAGGTTTAATGTAAAGAAGGCAAAAATACAGATGGAAGGCGGGCCGTTCACAAAGTGGGACGCATTTTCTATCTCTACCAGACTTCTTAAGCACGGAGTATTTGTGTCGCCCTTCTCGGATACAGCTTTGATCGGCTCTGTTTTGCTCCAGAACGTTCACCACGACCCATCTCTCGGCCTTAGTACCAGTGCTTGCTTTGCCCTTTAGATGTCTGTCTGCTCTCTGGGAGTTTTTGCTCCTCCAAAGTTCTTCTACTCGGAATGTGTTTCCCTCCTTTGGGGGGTAATGCATTGCTGTTTTCTCTCTGACGTCTTGGTTCCTCATCCCCCTCCATCACGCTCCTCACGCCCTCATCTCTCTCTCCCCTCCCCCCCCCCCCGTCGACCCCCTTCCTCAACTAGCGCCCCCCCCCCCTCCATACACATACAGAGAGAGAGAGAGAGAGAGAGAGAGAGAGAGAGAGAGAGAGAGAGAGAGAGAGGATTTTAAATAGATTTCACTGAAAGATGGAATGTGGCCTGGAGACAAACCGAGTGGAGTCTTGCGCAGACTCATGGCATTGAGCTGGATAACTGTGAGTCCATGGTCTGTTCAGCAGTTATCGCCTTGGAAATAACCAAAGAAGTCATTGTTTATTAATTGATAAGTATTTATAAATTGACACGTGTGCGGGGAATGTTAATTATTTCTGGTGATAGAAGCTTTTTTTTCAATTTCCATATCGTGTTAAGAAATACATGAGAAGTAACTCTATTAATCTTCACTATCCCGCGCTATTTAGAGCTTTATTCTAGCGTTACTACTAAAAAAAATTCCAAACATATATTGGGACAGAAATTGAGGCGAACACGTTCTAGCAACCCGATCAAGAAACTATGACATTTTGGAAATGCTTTTGTTGTGTACTAATCTGAGTTGCACTCAAAGCTTAATGCCTGTGGAAGAAATACTACCAAAGGGAACAGTGTTCACAAACGGGGACGCAATTTTCATTTGTGCAGGAAAATGTCAAAGCGCTTAGGACCTGCTGAACTCGTCCGACTTTGTTTAATGATTCGTTTTTTTGTTTCAGAATGTTCGCCCCCTGACACCCCCAACCCCCACCCCCTTCATTCGAGTGTTTTCCTTTACCTTTAGAAATCTGTCTGGCCTTTTGGAGTTTACCTTTTCCGAGTTCAACTTGCCCCAACTTTTTTTTTTTTTTTTTCCCCAACCCGAAGAGACACAGCAGTGCTGCAGAGTCTCATCTGTGGTCTTCAGTGATGGTGTGGATTCTGATTCAACAAAACGCAGACACGACTTACTAGCTCTTTACGGACGAAGACAGTAGTTGCCTTGTCGCACCAACGTGAGTGAGAGCTCTCTTTGAAATAATGCTAGCCCTGCACTAAGTCCATCCACCAACAGTCCCCCCGTGAATTTGCTGACACTTGAGCGGGCAACTTCCAAACGAACTCCCAACAGGATAGGGTGTGAAGATGAAATCAAAACGGAAGTCACCAAGAGAATAGGGTATGTATGTCAGACCACGAAATCTGACCCCATTAATGACCGAGGAGGCAACAGATGATGAAGAGGACAAGATCACGCTCGCTGCTGACCTAATATTAGAAGTCAGGATTATATATTCTACGTTTCCTTTCGTAATGAAAAAGAAACACCCAAAGGTGCTGGGGAGGACCCAGAGAAGCACTGTCTTCACCTGCCTTTAGAGCAGTCCTGTACCACCATTGGAGGCCTGCGCTGTGTTGACGATGGGTACAGGCACGCGCAGGACACTCCATTAAGATATCAAGGGACATATTTGCTCCTGAACAGAAGTAAATCAGACTACAGGATGCAAGTCATAACAGCCTTAAAGTAGCATCCCCATGGGTGTACCAGCCCGTATTTCATGACTGCAGAGCCCACCAGCGAAAAAAACACCACCCTCCAGCTGTCGAGCACACCCCACAGACCCAGCCACCCCTGCCCACGGACAGACGGAGACAGTGCCACTCCAGACACAGCCAAGCTTTTCGCCATACGGTCTTATGTGCCCACAAGAGAGAATCCAAAGTTGTAGTCTTTCCCACTATCAACAGGACTTTCCCTGTGGTCAGTGGGTCTTTCCTCACCGTCACTGGGACCTTTCTCCAGGGTCAGCCTAGTTAAGTCAAAGAAGAAAAAGAAACACCCAAAGGTGCTGGGGAGGACCCAGAGAAGCACTGTCTTCACCTGCCTTTAGAGCAGTCCTGTACCACCATTGGAGCCTGCGCTGTGTGTTAACGGTGGGTACAGGCACGCGCAGGACACTCCATTAAGATATCAAGGGACATAACTGCTCCTGAACAGAGGTAAATCAGACTACAGGATGCAAGTCATAACAGCCTTAAAGTAGCATCCCCATGGGCGTACCAGCCCGTATTTCATGACTG
>JADBJO010000152.1:435451-445451 GCA_016801955.1 Conus betulinus
TGTGTGTGTGTGTGTGTGTGTGTGTGTGTGTGTGTGCGTGTGTGCGTGTGTGTGTGTGTGTGTGTGCGAGCATGCGTGCGTGCGTGTGCCTGCGTGCGTTCGTGAGCGTGTGTGTGTGTGTGTGTGTGTGTGTGTGTGTGTGTGTGTGTGTGTGTGTGTGTGTGTGCGCGCGCGCGAATTACGCTCATCCATTAGTTTTACTCTATAAGCCTAAAATAGTCCTATGATTATCATTTCGTCTCTCAGGCTTCTCTAAAGGGCTCGGCCCTCTGTCACGGAGAAGTGTTTGCTCCTTAGGGAGGTAATAGCAGGTACAGGCTAAACAAAAGCTACATCCCATAGACTGTTTACAAAAGGATATGGAAACTACGAAATGCCAACGTTTCTCTCATTCGAACGTTGTAATATCAAATGATATCAAATAACCTTTTAGATGGGTATCAGGCAACAAACATTTTACTAACACTTTCACATTTAACGGAAAATTTACGACAATTTTGGTGAAAAAAAAAAGATATGCCTGGCGCGTCAATGAGATCTTGATCAGCAGCACACATACACATCAGAATTTAACAGGACTTGTTTTGTGTCCGCTTGAGTGCGGTTTTTCCCTCTCGTATTTTTTTTCACTGATAAAAAAAGGAGGAAGAAACAGACGCGGGTGCGGAGATGGCCTTCTTTTCGCAGTTGAAAACGGCACAGCAGGATTCAGTATTGATGCTGCATGCCTGTGACATTTTAACCGATGTTGTTAGGTGTGATACTTTTTTATCATGGAAAGGAAGAGAGATCGGGGAGGATGGTGTCTGGGAACGGGAGAAGAAAGGAGGAGGATTAGTAGCGCTGAAGATGCAGTCGACATTCTCTTTTATTTATTTCACCACAAAAATCGAGAGAGAAAAAAAAATGTGCAAATGATTTCAGCCACAAGCGTTTAGAGAAAGTAACTGTGGCACCAACCAGAGCTGGGAAATGATGTAGTTCCAGAACAGCTGGATCAAAAGGGTTAATGTATGAGCGAACCGCATCAGGGCATTCAGGACACCAGCAGTTTCCAAAGGAGAGCGTCCTCCAGGCTGAACGTCTTAAGGCCATGCTGATGATATTGATCACGGAGTTCAGAGCCCAGAGCCGTTGAATGAAAAGAATGATCAAAGACAGTTCTTGGATGGCATTGTCATCATTCGCTTCAGTCGGCTGATGGCGAAGGAGAAGTTGTGTTTCAGAGGAAAAAATGCGAGCATCAATGGACCATTCGTTGACGTTTTTTGATGGCGATGCCTTGAAGTTACCGACACATGAATAGCGCGGCGCCTTTTCTTCTTATTACACTTCTTTGCCTTCAACTTCCGGTTTTGGCTCTGGCTTTCTTCTTTTTTTTTTTCTCCTCCTCCTCCTCCTCCTCCTCCTTCTTCTTCTTCTTCTTCTTCTTGTTCTTCTTCTGCTGCTGCTGCTGTTGCTTCTTCTTTTTTTCATGGATGAAAATGTACTGTGGTCTTTTTTCTGTCATTTCATTGTCGATCACTTTCCGCCACATTTCTGTTTCTCTGTATTTGCCTGTTTATTCGACCGTCTCTCTCTCTCTCTCTCTCTCTCTCTCTCTCTCTCTCTCTCTCTCTCTCTCTCTCTCTCTCTCTCTCTCTCTTTGTAACCGATGTGAACTGTTTGCCGTGATAATATCACAGCTAGCTCACAGAAACAGCTCTTGTTCTGGATTCTGTACCTGGTGACTAAACTTTCTCATTGTGACTAAACGTCTTGTTTTTGCATACAGTGTTATGTACCATGAAGTCTGCACTGGCCAGCGCCTTTCTTCTGATCGGTGAAAATGGCAAAGTGATTCATTTTCACTCTGGAAAGATCAAGAGTGAGTTACTTTTTTGCGCTTGACAGTTTCCGCTATTGATGCAGCAAATAATATGACTATAGGCCAAAACGAGTCATTTTCCGGATGCGAAGTGGATCTAAGGGGAAGATAGAGACAGTAGAAGAGAGAGAGAGAGAGAGAGAGAGAGAGAGAGAGAGAGAGAGAGAGAGAGAGAGAGAGAGAATGTACGAATACAAGTCTGTGTGTGTGTGTGTGTGTGTGTGTGTGTGTGTGTGTGTGTGTGTGTGTGTGTGTGTGTGAATTTTGTTAATTAGAGCTATCATTATTCATTTTTTTAAGGATGAATGCACACGTTAATTTCGTCTCTTAACATTCCCTCTTTTTGTTTTTTCCTTGCTGTTGCTCTTTTATTTGTTTGTATGCTTGCTTGCATGTCTGTTTGTTTACTTAGCCATGCTTTAAACCAGTTCAATTACAAGTTCACACTCTGCTTTTTATCTTTACTTGTCCTTAGCACGGGGGCTTAATTAAATTTTTCCCTGCTATGTGTGTGGCAATACAAATGAAACATTTATGTGTTTTCTGATTGATACTAGCAAATGATCAGTCACTGTAGATAACTTTCATATTGTACATATACATAATAACGAAACTTGGATGAGTCTAATCTCAGTTTCATCAAGTAGGTATGACTGCGTGCGGACTAGTCCACACACTGTACGCCACATCTCCTATGTTATGAGACCACACTGCGCACGGTTTAAAGCTGATGAATAAATGAATTAATCACTTAGATAAGAGAATTCAACAAGAGAGTCTCCTGGCTTCGACATAGCCGATGTATGACCAAGTTGATGTATGACCTGCATATCAGCCTAACGCGCTGATTCAGATTTTCATCTATATTATCTATACAATCAAGTAGTCAGACAAGTAATTGATGCAGCAAAATCTGTGAATGAGGAAATAAACTATTTAGACCTACAACATCCAGTTTCTCCAAAGTCGAAAGAAAATACACGGCCGTACAAACCTGCTCATTTTCTGTAATAGAAAGAATATGAAATAGGAAACTGATCTCCCTTGCCTTACCTCCCCTGCCTTATCCAGCCCATGTCTTCCACCTCCGCTTGTCATCCCAAGCCATCTTCCTGATCTTTCCTCATTTTTTGGACCAGAAAACTACCTAACATTTACTTTATACCCCCCCCCCCCCCCACACACACACACACACACCAGAAAGCAACAAAGGAAGGAAGGAAGGACAGGTAGATAGACAGATGGATATATATATATATATATATATATATATATATATAAATACACAAACATATATATATATATATATATATATATATATATATATATATATATATATATATATATATATAAAAATAAACTAATAAATTCCAAGGATAAGTACCGAGCACCATTCCAGCAACATACAGAGCAGCTTGGTGTTGCAGTGAGTGCGAGAAATATTGAATTATAAACAAAGCTTTTGACCCCCCTATTTCTACAATCTGAGATATAAGAGCAAGCTTTGTTTTAATCAATATATATATATATATATATATATATATATATATATATATATATATATATATATATATATATATATATATATATATATATATATATATATATATATATATATATATATATATAACTGCCTTTGAAAGTGTTTACGATGGTTACCTCAGGCAGCTAGTGAAGGGTTTCTCATTATTTATGATATATTCCCCCTATTTCTTAATTTTTTTCTTCTAAAAGTTCAAATATTTGCCAAGTCATTACTATAATGACTGAAGAATTCTTAGCCTGCACATTTTCCCCCCCACTACTTAATTGTTTAGCATTATATTGTTTGGTCAATCAGTGGGAGATTGCATCTCTTAGGAGATCCAAGTAGAGGTTGTTCTGCACAATTCTTAGCCACTGACAATGCTTGAGTTACTGAACAGCAGAGCTGACCACTCAGACTGTTCTATATCTTTTAATCTCCCTTGCATTCTTGAATGGATCCTCGAGCATAGGCTCAAAGATTGTCCCCTACATTTTATACTGTTTGCATAATGCTTTTAGTTTTTCAGCAACTTTTTTCCTCTTTACACTTTCGTTTTATTCCATTTACTAACCTTCGCTGGCTGCTTTGGGGGTGCTGTTGGATTTTTTTTTTGAACCCTTGGTGGTGAGCACACCACAGAATTATGGACTGTGGTGTGTCTGTACTTGACACCAGGAGTGCAGATATTATTGACTACACTTACATACGCACTCACTATTTGTAATATATCATTCCCCATTTCTGCTATTTGTTTCAATTTTTATTCCCACATTTTTGATCCCCTTTCTGCTACTTGTTTTTATTTCTATTCCCCAATTTCTGGTATTTGTTTTTATTTTTGAAAATGTTGATTTTACCGAATAATGATTGAAGAGTTGTTTGCCTGCACTTGCTTTTTCAACACTATATTATTATACGTGCGCACGCAGAGAATGCAATATGCTTTAATGTATCAGGTTCTGTGCCCGTTCACATGGGGAAAATGACGAAAGAAACTAATTAAACTAGGTCACTGTATGCGATGGATGTCAGTATTAAGTTCGTCATGACATGGCTCATTGTAAGGTTAATCTGATGGCAATCATAGAATCACTCTAAAGTCAATGGTTCCGAAAGACTTGGGCACAGTGAGAAGAGAAAGCTGACAACAAATTTCGGCGATCTTATCATAGCTACATCAAGATTTCCTATCAAACCAGATTGATTGCACGTTGAAATGACAATAAAATGTGCGGCGCTCAGGTCACATCTTATTAAACAAGACTTCCTCAACTAGCTCTGGGTCAGAACAAAGTTAGAATAGACGAAATTCGTAGTTCTTAGGTAGCTTTCAAGTAAGGATTTCCGTCATTACCAGTACCCCTGATACATCTGTCTTTTCTGTCTGTTTGACACTACTAATAAGATCGTCCATTCGCTCTGATGTATCTCAAAAACGCTTCGTTACGGATTAGTAAAGATCGGGTACACTGACTTGTGTTTTCAGTTGATTCACAGACGTCCGTGTTGCATGCTCTGTGCCTCAGTCTCATGTAGATGAGAGAGAGAGAGCAGAATGCAAGGTCAATGCTGCTTTTTAATTCTCTATACAAAATATTCTTCGCGAATCTGTCTTAGACCTTGTCAAAAATAGCGTATTCTTGTGAGTACAAAGAGTGACTGCACAGGATGCACGCATTTTTGTGAGGCCAGATACAACTTTCACACGCAAGTACTTGAAACTTCAAGAGCTATTTAAACACACGTATGCGCGCGCGCGCACACACACACACACACACACACACACACACAGAAGAGCTCGTGCGCGCGTACTCTCTCTCTCTCTCTCTCTCTCTCTCTCTCTCTCACACACACACACACACATGCACGTTCTCTCTCTCTCTCTCTGAAAAGAAAAGAAAACAGACATTTCACAAATTCAAGCGTTGCCAGCCGTCAGATTAAGAAGGATCGTGCCATTAACACTGATGTACACATCCCCTTCCAGCCCTCTCCCCCCCACCCCGTTACACCCCTGTTTCTTACCTCCTCTCAGCTGCTTACTGCTCCACTGCTGTGATGCCATCTATAATTGGCTGCCATCAACTGACGTCACCCCACTTTTTGGAAAGTCAGTTTTGTTGAAACAAGGGCGCAACAAGTGACACACGAGAACCCCCATATCGCTCCACACGACAATTTGGAAGTTCTCTCTCTCTCTCTCTCTCTCTCTCTCTCTCTCTCTCTCTCTACGTATACATAGATAGATGGATAGATAGATAGATAGACAGATACACATAGATAGATAGATAGATAGATACATACATACATACATACATACATGCATACATACATACATAGACTGATAGACAGATACATACACATATGAGAGAGAGAGAGAGAGAGAGAGAGAGAGAGAGAGAGAGAGAGAGAGAGACAGACAGACAGACAGACAGAAGACTGACAAATAGACAGACTGATAGACAGACAGACAGAAAACACAGACACAGAGAGGCAGATGATGATGATGATGATGACTTCCAAGAATAAGAGATAAGCAAATGAATTTTTTAACATAGGTCAATGCGTTGGACGCAGCATAAAAAACCAGCCAGCAAGATTTAGAGGAACAAACAAATAAACTTTTGACACTTGTGTGTGTGTGTGTGTGTGTGTGTGTGTGTGTGTGTGTGTGTGTGTGTGTGTGTGCGTCCGCACATGTGTGCATGCGGGCGTGCGGGCGTGCAGGCGGGCATATGTGCGGGCTTGTGTGTGTATGTGTGTGCGTGCGTGCGTACGTGTGTGTGTGTGTGTGTGTGTGTGTGTGTGTGTGTGTGTGTGTGTGTGTGTGTGTGTGTGTGTGTGTTAGACATCTAACGAAAAAGACTAACCGAGAAACATGTTACCGCTTCAGGTCTCTTTTTGGTTTGTCCTCGTACCTTTGCATCAAAATGCCCTCTTAGTGCCTTGAAGTTTTTCTAGAGGCAAATCAAAACAAATGGTATACGAAAATGGTCAAAGCAATATTACATCTTGACTTGCATACAGAATAATTTAAGGGCGTGCTGAATGTGCTTTCAGGCGTTTTTTTTTCTGTGTCCGTCTCTATCTCACTGATACTGTAAAGACAATTAAGTGTAAATCTGGCAATGCAGCGCACACCAATCCTTTGGACACTATGATACCTCTTGATTTATACGCAGAACGATTTTTTTTTAGGGTGCGCAGGGTATGCGTCCCGCGTGATTGCTTTTCCCCAGGAACAGGTTGATTGTTTGTGTACGGCTTTAGTTTCATGGCCTGCTCTATTTCTCGTCACAGGACTCGGTCCTGATGTGTGATTGCCCAACTGGGAAATTCACCAGAAGCCATTGAAAAGAAAGACATGGAGGTGACCGCTTTTCTTCCTCTGTTTTTCTGTTTGTGTTTTCTTGTTTGGTCCTTTTTTTTTTCTTCCTGAGTTGATTTCTTTCTGCGTTCATTTCTTTTGATTTGTTTTTCTTTCTGTTTTCTTCTTTAACACCCTTTTTTTTCGTTGTAGTTAATTTCTCTCTTTGTTCGTTTCTGTTGGTTTGTTGGTTTTCTTCCGTGAAACGTATGTGTTTTCTGCTACATGTTTAAGCACATCTGGACTCTCAAAACACCGAGAAGTTGGATTTACTTCTGCATAGCGCCAATGATGTCTTCGCCACGCCCCCCCCCCCCCCCCCCCCCCCCCTCTTCACACACACACACACACACACAAACTTAAACGAACAGATCTTTCGCCCACGCGCGCAAGCTAGCACTTGCGCTGAGAGAGAGAGAGAGAGAGAGAGAGAGAGAGAGAGAGAGAGAGAGAGTCAGTCATCTGCATTGCCAATTTTTTTTCTAATACAGCAATGAAGCCCTTCAACCAACAGGACGTGGCTTACCAGCCTCACTGTCTCCGCCTATCTCAGCCCCCTCCCCCCTCCCATTCCTTCCTCTCGCCACCCCCCCCTCCTCTTCTCATCCGCTCTCTTGTCGCCAACTCCTAATGGCTGCTCCGTCTCACTTTCTTTCTCCATATAAACACAAACACTCGGGCAAGCGCGCGTACACACACACGCGCACGCACGCACGCACGCATGCACGCACGCACACACACACACACACACACACACACACACACACACACGCGCGCGCGCGCGCGCGCGCGCGCACGCACGCACGCACGCACACACACACACACACACACACACACACACACATTGCACTCGCGCGGGCACGAACTCAGTCCCACGCGCGTGCGAGGCTACGATGTTGATGGTGATGATGATGAGGAGGAGGTGGGATTGGAGTGTGTGTGTGTGTGTGTGTGTGTGTGTGTGTGTGTGTGTGTGTGTGTGTGTGCGTGCGCGTGCGTGCGTGCGTGCGTGCGTGCGTGTGTGTGTGTGTGTGTGTGTGGTGAAATGAGAAATAGGTACTGGCAATAAAAACAAAATGAAGACGTGTTTCTTTAAATTATAACACGCAAAATACATCTAAACACATTGGACGTGAACATCCAAATCATCGTTGCAGATACGTACTACATGCATGCCGCATTTAATAGGGGAGATCATCTCCTTTTACTCCGCTGCACGCAGTCTTTTTTTCCCTGACACTCGCAGTGTCAAGATTCTGGCAAGCAATAGACGATCCTGCCTTGATCTCTGCTCGTTAAAAGCGCCGGTCAGGACTCCCTGTGACTATCGATTGAAGAAGAACCATCCCACCTCCTTTGTCAAGTTGGCGGCGTCGAGAGACCGACTGTGAGCCCGATTGGTTTGTCTTTTTGTGTGTGTAAGTAGGTAGTCTGCGCCTTACGCTGCATCCCGTATTTCTTATCACGCGATTCCGTTCTGAAGTGAAATGACCCTTCTGGGAAATTGACTTCGTAGCACTGGGAGGAATCAGGATGGTGTGTGGGTAAGAATGCGATCATTTCTTGTGTGTATTTTTTTCCTTCCTTTTTTTTTTTTGCTTTTTTTGCTTCCTTCCTTTTTTTTTCTTTCTTTTTCTTTCTTTCTTTCTTTTTCTTTCTTCTTTCTTTCTGTCTGTCTTTCTTTGTTTCTTTTCATTTTCTGAAATTTGGGTGTGTGTGATTATTTTCTTGTTTTACAACGTTTTGTACCTCATTTTTGTGTCCTTCTTTCTTTCTTTTTTTGTTGCGCTTGTTTCTCGCTTCATTTTCTCCATTTTTTCCTTTATGTTTTTTATTACACATTCACGCCATCTCCTTCTTTTTTTCTGTTTCGTTGTTGTTGATGTTGGCTTTTTTGTTTTCTTTTATTCAGTTTTGGCGAACTATACATCTGTCCCGATTAAACCTTAGCTGCTGGATAGAAATGGAACTTGAACACAACGTAAATAACAAGCCTAAACTCGTCTGTATCTCCTACGAGAAATTCTATGTAAGGGCAATGGTTTGTCCAGAAGACATGCTTAAATCTTGCAAATGTGGATCAAAATACCCAGTATGCAAAAAAAAATCTTTCTTCCTCAGTGTTCAAAGTCATCAATCCTGGGCGATTTGAAAATACGTCACCGATAAAAACCGGGTCTATGAGAACAAGCATGAGATAAACAAACAAGTAGCATTACATTTGGTTGTGGTGGTGGTGGTGGTGGTGGTGTGTGTGTGTGTGTGTGTGTGTGTGTGTGTGTGTGTGTGTGTGTGTGGATTCTGGGTGTTCCTTATAATCTGAATGCGTAAAACAGATTTGCTTCAAGATATCAAGGGTTGAAGGGCTACATTTCAACTTTTCTACGCATCCAATTTAGTTAAAATCCAAATGCAAACTAGCGGTCTCGGGATGAAAGCATGTTGCTGTTATTGTTGTTTTGTTGTTTTGTTGTTGTTGTTGTTGTTGATGTTGTTTTTGTTGCTGTTTCTGTTGTTGTTGTTATGTTTAGGTAAATGTGAGCATGTAAAGAAGGTTGAACACACACACACACACACACACACACACACACACACACACACACACACACACACAGCGCGCACGCGCACGCACACACGCGTGCAATCACGCACACACGCACACGGAGAAGCGTGCACGTGTATGTACGCACTCGCGATCATGCACGAGTGAGCTTGCACATCTCATTAAGAGAGAGAGAGAGAGAGAGAGAGAGAGAGAGAGGGAGGGAGGGAGGGAGAGAGAGAGAGAGGGGGGAAGGAGGGAGAGAGACTTGGGGCGTGGGGGAGGGGGGCCCGGAAAAGAGAGAGAGAAAGAGAGAGACAGACCGACAGACCGACAGACAGACAGAAGGACAGACAGACTGATAGATACACATATAGACAGAGATGAGGTATGGGTTAACGGGGAGTGTGGGAGAAAAAAATAAAGACAAAGTGGAACTCGGGGTATAATTATAAACAAATGAACTGTTTCAAAATAATCCAACTAAAGCTTAGAAATGTCGATTACATTAAGAGTTGTATGGTGCATCTTAAGGTTGAAGATCAACTGCTTCTACACCGCCGTCTTTTTGGTCGTGACTCTCGCAGTGTTAGGATTCTGGCAAACAATCAAGAGTCTTGTCTGATGCTGGCTTGTTCTTCTAAAACTCCAGTCCGAAGTCTCTGTTTCATCGATTCTAGAAAGCCCATCCCACCT
>JADBJO010000152.1:457951-460451 GCA_016801955.1 Conus betulinus
AATAGAGGCAACGCCACACACACCTAAAAACGACACGACCCGGTGAAGTATAGCAGCCGATCACCTTTAAAAACAAATTGTATTGATTCTGTAACCTGTGAGTGCGCTGACCTCACACGAAGATGTTTTCCCGCAAACAGAACAATTTCAACATAGCAGGAAGTCGTCCATCTAGACTTGTCGACGCGCCAACTATTCAAAGACTGCTTCATGGGAATCATTTGTTTCAGACTGGAGATTTAGCATGACCGAGCAGCCGAGGGTGATACAAGCAGGGGTTGTAAAATGTGTCCCCAGGGTCTGTTGCATTCTTGGCGGGATTATCTGAAGGCGTCTTTAAGCAGAAGGTTCATTACAGGTTTCGGGAAAGTGTCTGTCATAAAGCTCATACAGAGGAGGGTTTCATGAGTGGTTACCACATGTATGCATGTGCATGATTGTGCACACAAGGCACACACACACACACACACACACACACACACACACACACACACACACACACACATAAACACGCGCGCGCGCACATACACACGCACGCACGTACGCACGCACGCACACACACGCACGCACGCACACACACACACACACACACACACACACACACACACACACACACACACGCACGCACGCTCGCACGCACAGAGAGAGAGAGAGAGAGAGAGAGAGAGAGAGAGAGAGAGAGAGAGAGAGAGAGAGAGAGAGAGAGAGACAGACAGACAGACAGCAGCAGGCAGGCAGGCAGGTAGACAGACAGACAGGCAGGCAGACAGATAATCAGACAGACGGACAGTCAGACAGACAGATACATAGTCAGAAAAAAAAAGACCAAGTCAGACAAATACAGAGACAGAGACAGCCAGCCAGACGGACAGAAGACGGACAGACAGACAGACAGACAGACAGACAGACAGTCTTGTCAAGTAAATGTAAAGGGGAAAGAGACACATATATCGAAAATAAACAAATCCACAGCCACGGTGAAAGAGATACGGATACGGATAATTATTTTGTTTCTAAAAAGGCCATAGCCCCTCATGAAGGAGGTGGTGTATACATACAATACAAGAAATCGTAAATCGGATACAACAAAGATAAGGACAATATTGGTCATGAAAAAGAGAAGTCGTGTATTTGAACACAAAGAAAAAGGAGAACGATATCAATTAGATACAGCTCATTCAGCGGATTTGGAACGCCTGATGTAAATGGATGGCAAATTGTTTTACAACACACACGCCATCAAAAAAAAAAAAACAAAAAAAACACACAAAACACACCCGAAAACAATATAATTCAAAATGCAGAAGGATATTTGTAATAATTTTGTGGGTGTCTAAGTTTATCTAGAGCGGGTACAGCAAAACATAACGTGAACCTCGTTTCCGCGAGTCTCAGTACATAATGAAAAAAAAAGTTTAACAATCTCTGTGCAGTCTTCGCAGCAACGCTGCACAGAACATTTTACAGTGCACTCTCTGAATACAGAGAGAGAGAGAGAGAGAGAGAGAGAGAGAGAGAGAGAGAGAGATGCCAAGATTTAAATTGGGCAGCAAACAACGGAGCTCTCCCGGTTTCCGATTACACGTTCTCCTGCAGGAGAGAGGCTTGGAAAGTGACCTAAAAAAAAAAAAAAAAAAGCAAGCAAGGAACCAATCTCTCGTCCACCTTGTTCCGGAGATATTAAAGTGGGGAACGACCTGCGTGTGGGGCATGTGCAGCACAAACTTTTGCCTTCTTCTGAAACTTTATCCCCAAGAACGAGAGATGCTAATTTGGCCTTCTCTCTCTCTCTCTCTCTCTCTCTCTCTCTCTCTCGCTCTCTCTTCTCTCTCTCTCTCTCTCTCTTTTCTCTCCCTCCTTTTCCTCCATCCTTCTCCTCCTCCTACTCATCCTCTTTTCTTTTCCTCCTCCTCCTCCTCCCCCTGTCTCCTCCTCCTTCTTCTCCTATTTCTCCTATTCCTCCTTCTCCTCCTCCTCCTGTCCTCTCTCCTTCTCCTCTCTTCTCTCCACTCATTGCTCTCCCTCCACTTCTTTTTCCTTTCTTCCTTCCTTCTTCTTCTTTCTTCTTCTTCTTCTTCTTCTTCTTTCTTCTTCTTCTTCTTCTTCTTCTTCTCCTCCTCCCTCCTCCTTGTTGTTGCTGTTGTTGTTGTTGTTGTGTTGTTGTTGTTGTTCTTTCTTCTTCTTCTTCTTCTTTTCTTCTTCTTCTTCTTCTTCTCTCTTCCTCCTCCTCTCTCCTCCTCCTCCTCCTCCTCCTCCTCTTTCTTTCCCTGTCCGTTACTCCATTAAATCAACAAAAAAGCCAGTCTGTTAGAGCGCTATAGAAGCATCCTCTTGCCCTTCATGTTGACGCAAATAACATGTTCAACAACATAAGATGTTCCTTTCTTTCTATGCTATGTATTATCGTTCGTGAGCTTTTCTCTCATTCTTTTGTTAATTATTTCTTCTTCAACCATAATTTCTTTCCTTCAGACAACAAGAAAAACAAAAACTCTCAAGT
>JADBJO010000152.1:467951-470451 GCA_016801955.1 Conus betulinus
AACTTTTTCGTTATTTTAGATTCTTGGCTAGAGTAACTGGGGAAGGGAGAGAGAGAGAGAGAGATGAGAGAGAGAGAGAAGAGGAGAGAGAGATAGAGAGGAGAGAGGAGAGAGGAGAGAGGAGAGAGAGAGGATGAGAGAGAGAGAGATGAGGGCGGAAGGGGAGGGAGGAGCCAGACAAAAACAAAGAGAAGAGAAGAGAGAAAGATAGAAGACAGAGACGTAAATGATTTGTGGAAATGTTTATTTCTTAACTACATTACCTAAGAGAGAGAGAGAGAGAGAGAGAGAGAGAGAGATCGAGAGAGAGAGAGGAGAGGGAGAGAGGAGAGAGAGAGAGAGAGGAAGAGAGAGAGAGAGTATGATTCTTATCAACACCTAAAGTAATTAAGATAAAATAAAATCTATCACATTCAACCTTTGATCAATATCAGAATAAACTAGTTCCATCGTATATTTACCCTGGGTTGTGTACTCTGCTGCAATAGTCCCGGCATTCATCTGGGATTCCGTGAGTGGAGTAGCCCGGTCCTAAATGCTCTCTTGTTTCAAGCTCCGGTTGCGTCGTCGGGACTACCTTCGGGTATTGATTCAGGGAAATATATCCCAATTTGCTGGCCAGTTGGCAGCGTCGCAGAGATCCAGCATTAATGAGCCTGGATTCTGTGTCTCTAATCTTGAAGAAGGTAATCAGTATGGGGGTGACATCCGCACTTTGTACCACGTGACCCCATTCCGGCACGAAATGGTCCTTCTGGGAAATTTGGCTGGAAGGCATCTACAGAGAACGCTCGTAAGTCCGAATCCAGGAAAGACTTGGTTTTATTTCCTGCCCATTTTTACTGCTACCAAAGAAGTCACGCTTTCACCTGCGGTCTTCGTGCTTAGTTTCTTTGTCTGTCGGCCTATCTACTGGCAAGATTACAGAAAGAAAGAGCTGACAGAGCTGATTTATCACCAGACGTGATGATAAAGAGACGAAAAGAAGTAGTAGCTCCGGTTCGAATGCAAACATTTTGTTGTTGTTGTTGTGTGGATCCGGATCACACGGTCGGTTCAGGATCTAGGCATCAATATTATTTTCCAGTTTCAACTGATTTCGAACATCAAATGGAAAAAGCAAATGACATTATCATCCATGTGTTCTTAACAATACGATAGTATAATTTTCACACGTAAAACAAAACAAAACAAAACAAAACCTTTACATGATATAAATGTTAGCTGTTAGCATTTCCCATACCCTCTTACGGGAAAAGAAAACAAATGTACCAGGGATATAACTCTTCTCTGTTTTTTTTTTTTTTTTAAATTTTTATTGAAATAATAGTGTGCAAAAACAGTTCGACCTTAGTGGGGGTCTTCCCTCTCCCTAGTGCCTATGCTGTTGTTGGTTTATTTATTTATTTATTTTTATTTATTTATTTATTTATTCATGAGTTTGTTCTTTTCATTTACGTATTTGCTTGCTTATTCATCTAATTATTTATTCATTTATCTCTTATTCATTTGTTTAACTATCTATGTATTTATTTGTTTGTGTGTTTATTGTTTCGTTTTTCATTTCCATTTAGTGGCATTGCTCTCAGCGCACATATTCTGGTTTTCCCGTACCATATACTTCGATTAGTCCCATCAGATCTCATTACTACAAGTCTACAAGAAGCAGTCAGCATTACATCGTCATGACACAAACCCACCAGAGGATGCACTGTGCTGCTGAAGCTAGTGGTGTTTGGATCTTAACATATGCAGGACACCCCTTGAAACGGCCCTTGCTGACGATAACGTTGGCTTCTTCGCAGAGTCAGCATCCGTGAGCTCTTTACAACGTACCACGCCAACAACGTGAATACAAATTCATCATGGGGCATCGACACTGGGAGGAAATAAAAAACTGAGATCACTGAAAAGAATAAAACTACGAAGGGACAAGAAATAAAAGGTTTCGTTTTTATTATGATGAGCAATGTGCATAATTATGATCATGATGATGTTTCAGAGCTCCATTCTGGCTTTAGTTCATATGTCACTGCTGTACTCTATATTCATTTTCTTTTTTTTTTTTTTTTTACTACAGCCCGTAGTTAACAAGGCCTCAGAGGTACAGACACCTCGAGTGTTCGTCAGAACATGCAATCAATGTTCTCTGAGCTTTACTCATTCAATCGATTACACTCGACTTTGTGGTTTCAATGTCTGCTTTCAAGCCCATAGCACATTCAGCTATTCGTTGAAGCCAGCTGGGGGTTGAAAAACATTCCTGTTTAAGTAGTTCTGGCGGAAACTCCAAACGCGCGACTTTCCAGCTCGTGACACTTGACATTAGCCGCTGCCCCCACGGCAGAATGTTACATTCTGCATGTTTGATCCCATGAGTTCAGAGGGGAATGTCGCACGGTTAGCACATGTCCTTTAATACGCTGTCTCTTTGCAAAGTCTGAAATATATTTCTGCTTAAGTGCAGGGCTTCTTCTGTACTGATTTGCACTGATTCGTA
>JADBJO010000152.1:472951-477951 GCA_016801955.1 Conus betulinus
ATGCACGCACGCACACAACACACACACACACACACACACACACACACACACACACACACACACACACACTCACTCAAAGCTCGTACATTTTGACCTGACTGGTAAACAGAAGTTTCAAAAGATAAAGATAGTTTGGTGTATAAAGCATAAATAACTACTTCCCCCCCTCTCATTTTGCAGCAAAGACAGCATTCCTGACACCTAACATTACGATACAAATCCAAATCTGACGGCGGTCCCATGATCTCTTAGATCTGTGCTGTCCGGATTGCCTCCTTAGTTAGCAGTGGAAAACCCTCAGATTATAAGTCTTCCATCCACAAAAAACCTCAGATTGTAAGTCTTTCCATCCACAAAACCCCTCAGATTGTAAGTCTTCCATCCACAAAACCCTCAGATTGTAAAGTCTTCCATCCACAAAACCTCCAGATTGTAAGACTTCCATCCACTGAGTTAGTCTGTTAATGATGTAAAGCATTAAGCAGACTATGTTTGTCAAAGCCAAGCTTGCATGCCAAATGCTTCACGGTCAAAAAAAAAAATGTTGCTTTTTTATCTCTGGTCGGTTTTGCATGTGAAAGGCCTCACGGTCAAAGCCTGTTTTGCTTTATTTTGCCGTTGTTTTGCGCCAGTCATTTGATGCTGTGATACCATTAAAAAAAATCTGTATGCTTCAGTTCCCGACCCCGGTCATTCTACTTGCAAAGCTGAATAGCATTCATCAAAATTGATGGACAAAAATTGTTTTTAACGTATTTGCTGTAATCACGCACAAACGTTTCCTTCCCAAGAGGAACGTATTGGCGTGTTTGCCAAAATGTAAAGCAAAGCTTTCTTGTGATTGTACAAGTTTTGATGCAACTATCGTAATTCAAGACAAAGGATTCGTTTTTTTTTTTTTTTTAATTCATCTATCATAACTATAGACCACGTATTCCTGTCGTGTGTTTGCTAGAATCACAGACAGCAGACGCCATTTGATGTATTCTCTTTGTAAGCATTTATAAGATTATTCTTTTCGACAAAGGGCGTACATCTCACAATTCTTCACGATCGGTTCCGTCTTGATATATAACTTTCATAATTCTAAAGAACACACTCCTTTTGACATATTTGTCATAATTCTAGACAAACGAATTGCTTCTGATGTGCTTGTCGATATTATAGACAGAACACTTATTTTTGAATTATTTGTCACAGTTCTAGACAACAGAATGCGTTTGATGTATTTGTCAAGATTCTACGCAACAAATTTTTTTTTTTTATATATATGTTTGTAATGATTTGTAGATAACATTCCCTTTTAATGTGTTTGTCATGAGTGTAAACAACAGATTTTTTTAAATTCTAGACAACAAATTTATCCTGATGTATTTTGTCACAAACGCTAGATAACAGATTCCTTTTGATACATTCGTCATACTTCTAAAGACCAGATTCCACTTAATATCTCTGTCATGATTCTAGACAACGTATTCGTTTCAATAACCAATAAATATATTGGGGGAACTATGCTGATATGCTGAATTCAGGAAGACGATTACGAATTTCATGTAACATTTGTCAGAAATCAGATAAAACTGGATATACACAATAGATGGAATAGGTTAAAGGGAGAAAGAAACAAGTTGGAAAAAAAAAAAAAAACCAGGACGATAAATGAGAACAACGCTGAGGAAAGCAAAACAAAACAAATATGCAATTCAACAGGCGTGTCTTGCCACACAGCATACTATGCGCAACATCACTTTTAGTACATCAGTGCAGAGAGAGAGAGAGAGAGAGAGAGAGAGAGAGAGAGAGAGAGAGAGAGGAGAGAGAGAGGATATCCGGCCATCGGCCATCCAGCTCATGCTTTATCCCACCGACGGCCATGAGGATTACTTTCTCTTTGATGCCATCTCGTTCCATGCCCGCCCGTCCGGATCCCCCCCACCGCCCCTCGATTAACCTCTTTGATGCCATCCCCGCCCCCTCTAACCGATAAAGTTGATAGCACTGCCTAATAAGGGTCAAAACGCTCGCCACAATCAATAGCCCACATCTCCACATGGCCTTTTTTATACGAACATTAGAGTTTAATAAAATCACACCACTGGGATGGGGTGCAATCGATGGACATCTTATTCCGGACATCCAGGATTTGATTGTGAGCGGCGGTTAATGGATAAACGCAGGAAATTGTTCTGATTCCCGAGGTCAAAATCTATGCTGAGCTGTCAGGTCCAAACCACTCTTTCTGAATACGCAATCACAAGATCAAAAGACAGACGCTTAAGTTCATGTGATGGCCGAATTCGTCAAAAACAAAAAAAAAAACCCATATCACCCCCACCCCCCCCCCCCCTCCCCCCTGTTTCTATCTCTCTTCCCTGTTTCTATCTCTCTTCTCCCTGTCTCTCTTTGTCTCTGTCTGTCTGCCTGTCTGTCTGTCTCTCTCTCTCTCTCTCTCTCTCTCTCTCTCTCTCTCTCTGTACGGCAAAGTCCCAGTCGCAATTGAATACATCCTTCTGCTACTTGCATTGACAATCTATCAATCATTCGACTCCCCACTCGATCATTACGACGACGCGGCACGACCTATTTCAAGTCTGTGGTTGGAGAAAAGAAAGTCTTTTCAATCTGGTAATTCAATATTTTGCGTGGCTATGAAACTGCAAGTACGCGGTGTAGATATTTCTGTTCCAAACTAGTCTTCGAACGATTGCTGATATTCATGGCAACGTTTCGTGAGACACACTTAAGAACAAAAATCTATTCCTGTTGCTATCATCTGGCCGCATGTCTGCAAGCTTGTGTAAGTGTGTGTGTGTGTGTGTGTTTAACCAATGTTATGATAGGATTATCAAATAGAGACATTTTGAGAAGAGAACAAAATGTACGTCACACGTAACGTCAAAAAGACACATCAGAAGTACATGAAACAAAGTATATGTCGACATGGTTCTACACTGCAGGACAGATGGACTGTGTTGTCTTGCTAATGAGCATATTCTAGAGGCTTTCACACATTCTGCAAATAGGAAGGGATAGAAAAGACGTATTAGCAAGCACCAGCAAGAATCCCCCCCCCCCCCCCCCCCCCCCCATTCTGCCGTAGGTATTGACAAAAAATCTTCTTTTCATCATCATCATCATCATCATCATTATTATAGTATTACTGCTATTGTTATTATCATTATTATCATCATCATTATTATCATTTATCACTATTGTTATGGTGATGATTAATACTATTGTTATTATTATTATTATTATTATAACTATTATTCTTATCTCGAAAGAAAAATTGCTCTGCTGCAGAACAAAAAGAAACAAACGACAAGCAGGACGCTTTTTCACCTCTTTCATCCTTTTCAGTCGAGACAAGCAACGTTCAAGGCAATGAAAATGAAGAAAGAACAATCATTTATCTCCTCAATTGGGCGCAAGTTCATTTAATTTCCGACAGCAGTCATCTATCCTCAAAACTGTCATTATCCTCCTCCTCCTCCTCCTCCTCATCATCATCATCATCATCATCTATCATCATCATCATCATCATCTTCTTCTTCTTCTTCTTCTTCTTGACACAAGGTTCCCATCATATATGTTGAGCGTGTGCCAGTGGCAGTTCCTCTGGGCCTGGCAAAACTCATTTAATTCGTAATATTTATGGAACCTGTACGTTCCCCTAGAGAGGAACAAAGACTCCTTCTACGTTTAACTGAAATAGATTTAGTATTGACAGCTACTGTGTTCCATGGTGCCAGAAAAGTTCCATTGGGCGACGACCGGGGAAAACTTCCATCAGGTCAGACTGTCTGATGGCAATCTCCTATTTAGGTCAACAGCAGTTTACGACATCATTCATTGAGTCCTGCTTCAGACCTTGCCATGCTTCGCATTTTTGTATAAGATCGATGCTGAAGAAACACTGTGCGCTTGAGGGATGGCTCTGTTGCTGCCAGAAGGGGGAAAGAAAGGCAGAGGGACAACTAAAGGAGACAGAGAACAAGAATGAAAGACGATGGACAACCATGAACAATCTTCTTGCGTCACAAAACATATTCCTTAGAAAGTTTTTTTTTTTTTTTTTTAGCAAAAACATACCTTTACAGTGTGTAAGAAAAAAAGATAAAGGGTGAAGTTAAAACAACAAAAAAGACAAGAAAGAAAGGAAAGGAAGAAAGGAAGGTAGGAAGGAAGGAAGAAAGGAAGAACAGTGGGAATTAACGAAGGAAGGAAGAAAAAGGAAGGAAGGAAGGAAAGAGAAAGAAGAAGAAGAAGAAGAAGAAGAAGAAGAACAACAACAACAACAACAACAACAACAACAACAACAGGAGGAGGAGGAGGAGCATGTTCTGTGTTCTGTCTTCTTCACCAATAGCTCCACGTCACCAGGATGATCATCAGTGTCGTGACACAAGGTTATCACTATAAACAGAGAGTGCGCTTTGGCACCATTTCGCCTTTCCCTTGCTAAACGTATTTAGCTTCTAATTTTCACAGAGTCCATCTGCTCACATACAGAGCAACAGCGGCTCTTTTACCGTTAAAACAAATCTAATACAGTGTTGGAAGTTAAAACGCCCAATAGTGCCAGAAAAAATTCCAATAAACGAGTGAGGAAACCTTTCTGTTAGGTCAGGTGACATGATTCTGATTGGCTGTGTAGCTCAGGAGCAGTTTACAATGTTCCTTATGCCCCACCATAGACTTTGTATTGCGTTCGTGGTATTTGTGTTTTCGATTGGAAAAAAATGATGTACCCCTCAAAGCTAGCTTACTTGTACCAGCCACAATAGCGAAGTGATTAACGCTGTGGCTCCCCGGTTGGGAGGTCGAGGGTTCGATTTCCATATGAGATTTTTCTGCCCCGACTGGTTGCTACCTAGGGATGGGCAAAGTTGGGAAGACTCGGGTCACACAGTCGAGTTTCATCCACTGAATGGATGCTTCTCTGAGAGTGTTGCTCAAATATCCTGACTAGCACTGCAAGCATCTGTATCTCTTGGGCC
>JADBJO010000152.1:482951-490451 GCA_016801955.1 Conus betulinus
GATACATCACGCAGACAGATGCTGTGTCATTAAATGTCTTCATCAAGTCTTGAAATATGACTGAAATATGCATAACGATATCCCCACAACTCTCTCCCACTACTCATATAATTGTGTGAAAACAAGTCTCCTTTCTCTGGTGTCTGAAACCCCATCGCCTGTGTTTCAAAAAATCCCTCCCCAACACTCCAGTCCACCTCCTCAGCTCCTTCCACTAACTCCACCCCACCACTCTCTTTCACCTCCAACCTATCCATCCCCTCTTCGATCATCCCTGTCAGTGATTCCACTTGGACTTTTCAAGACTCCCCCTCCTTCCGTGTCAACCCGACTCTTTCTTCTTTTTTTTTTTTCTCAGGGATTCTGAGGGTACAGGTAATTCTAAAACTCTTCTCCTGCCACCTTGAATTTGACATGAGCCAGAACCCAGACCAATCGTCTACCACCCACCCCTTCCTCTTTACTACCCTATCCTTCTCCTTTTTCCTCGTCCCCTCCCTCTGTCTGATTTTTCTGTTTCTTGTGTAAAGAAAAAAAAAGTCCTCTGCTTATCCTTGTACGTCTGTTGGAAACCATATCGTCTGTACAATGCGACGTTTCACCAGATTACAATGTCAGTCTTGTTCGCTTCCATCCTTGGCTGAAACCTGATATGTATCGGGATCTCTGTCTTCCCTAATGTTGCTCAAAGGCTGGTTGACTGATGCTAATGACAATAATCATCGTAGTGCTTCAGTCTCGCGTTTTGAAAGGTCGATGGTTTAATTTTCTGGTGTTGCTCCAGACAGAAACCTGAGCTGCCTTATCTTAATGTGTGAACGGCGTGATTGTCATGTTCTTGGCACCGTAGTGTCTTTCCATCTCTGTGGTTCAGGCAGGAGTGACATGAAACGAATTAAAGATGGAGGAGGAGGGCTGGTGCTTGTGGTGGACAGTGGAAAGTACGAGACTAACAAAGCAAAGGATGCAGAAAGAAAGAATCAATAACGATAGCAAAAAAACAAAGTAGAACAATTCATCCATTCAAAGTATAGCATATAATCATGAAACAAAATTGATCTAGGAGAGAGAGAGAGAGAGAGAGAGAGGAGAGAGAGAGAGAGAGCGAGAGAGAGAGAGCGAGAGAGAGAGAGAGACGTCGAGAATGGAGAGAGAGAGAGGATCGAGAGAGAGAATCCGAATGCGAATGCGAAGGAAAACAAATATGTTTGTTCAGTTTAGGTCAAAGCCCATATCTTGAAGGAGAAGGGGAAACGTGCAGAAAATGTATTATCAGTACATCATGCAGCTGGTAACACAATAATATCCACATTAAGAAACAAAATAAAAAATAATCAAGAGAGAAGAGAAGGAGGACGAGAGAGAGAGGAGAGAGAGAGAGATGGAGAGAGATCTAAAGAAAAAAAAAAAAAAAGTGAAATATCACTGGAATAATGTGTATGAGATTATTTTGGGCACATGCCTTTTTCTAGGGCCATGGTCTTCCGTTGAATAAATCATCTGCAGCTCTCTCTCTCTCGTCTCTCTCTCTCTCTCGCTCTCTCTCTCTCCACAAAAATGCACACACACACACACACACACACACACACACACCACACACACACGCACACGCACGCACGCACGCACGCACGCACACACCACATACACAATTGACCCGTACTCATGTTCTCTCTCTCTCTCTCTCTCTCTCCTCTCTCTCTCTCTCTCTCTCTCTCTCTCTGAGTAAACAACATTTCTTCGATCGTTTGTTCTTCTTTCGTTCGTTCGCTCTGTCTGTCTGTCTGTCTGTCTGTCTGTCTGTCTCTCCCTCTCTCTCTCTTCTCTCTCTCTCTCTCTCCTCCCCCCCCCCCCCCCCCCCCCCCCTTGTCAATCTCTCTTTTCCCCATTCCTTTGCCTGTACCTTTACACAGAAGACAACTGCTGCATTGTTACAGTTTCCGTTGTATCAAACAGGCCAGCTGAAGTCAATGACATTTGCTCAACTTTCTCCACATAAGCACGTGCTGGAGTGTCCTACAGTGAACTGCCAACGGCTATGAGTCGACTGTAAAAAACAAGTTGTGAGTGTAGGCAGGATCAGAATGCTGAAGAGAAGAAAAGCTATGTGGCCTGGCCACCACACGAGTGGAACAAGGACACAGAATCCAGGGATTCGCACGTTGGGGGAACGTATGGACTTCCGTCTGTATGCAGGGTATATCAGACTGAGCGACTGATGGCGGAGAACGAAGCAAAGTTTAGAAAGGGTGGGGGTTAGTTTTCCGCCGAGGACATTGACGAACAAAGTACACAAGACACGATGCATTTCGACCTCTTGGGTCTTCTTCAAGTGAAAAACAAAATACGTAACATTAACATTTAGGACAGTACAAACAAAGAACGAAGAGCGACTTATCTGATGTCCATGTGGTAAGCTGTGAAGAATGGCTGACCGAAGGAAATGACATGTGTTGCGTGAAGGGAGGGGATGAGTGAGGCGATGGTGTTGTGTGGTCAGTCAGGTGGGGCGGTGCGGCACATGTGACGGTTGTGGTTGAGGTGGATTGATAATGATGATAAAAAAAAAAACAATGAAAGGAGATCCATTAATAAGACAACCCTGAGACAACAATAGGTAGTGCAATAGACGTGCCTTCCCATGCAACACTGCATAAACAACTTCACTTTTAAAACGACATTGTACACAGACACACACAGTGAGTAAGAGCAAGGAGGTGGGTGGGAGAAGAGAGAGAGAGAGAGAGAGAGAGAGAGAGAGAGAGAGAGAGAGAGAGAGAGAGGAGAGAGAGAGCGGAAGGGTTTATTCATATACATAGGTCATAGCCCCTATATGACGGGGAGTGCAAGAGAGAGAGAGAGAGAGAGAGAGAGAGAGAGAGAGAGAGAGAGAGAGAAAGAGAGAGAGAGAGAGAGAGCGAGAGAGAGAGAGAGAGAGAGAGAGAGAGAGAGAGAGAGAGAGAGAGAGAGGTGTATAATGAAGTCCAGCCATCCAGTTCATGCTTTATGCAATCGAAACACAAGGATTACTTTCTCTTTGATACCATTTCATTCTTGATCCCATCCCTAAACGTTAAAGTTGATAGCACTGCCTAATGATGGTCAAAACACTTCCCATAGTCAATAGCCGACATCTTCCCGTGGCCTTTTCTTTTTATATGAACACTGGACGTCAATAAAATCGCACCCTTTGGATGGGAGCATTCAGGATTTGATTGACTGTGAGCGGCAGTTAATGGATACACGTGGGGAATCGTTCATATTCCTAAGGTCAACATATTAGCTGAGCAGCCAGGTCAAACCCACGTCTTCTCAATATGCAGCCACAAGATCGAAAGACACACGCTTAAGTTCATGTGATGGGGTTCTCCTCTTCTTCTTCTTTCTTCTTCTTCTTCTTCTTCTTCTTCTCTTCCCACTCTTTGTTTTTTCTCCTTGTTCTCCCTCTACTTGCTTCCTTCCTTCATTTCTTGTCATTTTTTTCCTTCCTGTTCTTCCTTTCTTCCTTCCTTTTTTTTCTTTTCTTTCTTTCTTTTTTTTGTTGTTGTCGTGACATCATCTTTCTTTTTTCTTACCCACTGTAAAGATATGCTCCTGCTCAATAGCTGTATACTGAGGAACATGTTTTGTGGAATGAAGATTTTTTTTTTTTTTCATGGTTTTACCTCGTCTTCCATTCTTGTTCTTTGTCATATGTTGTTGTCCCCCTGCCTTCCTTTCCCCCTTCTGGCAACAACAGAGCCAGGCACAGTCTTTTCTTCAGCATCGATCTTATGCACAAATCTGGAGCATGGCAGCGTCTGAAGCAGGACACAATGAATGTCGTAAACTGCTGTAGAGCTAAACAGGAAATTGGCATCAGATAGTCTGACCTGATAGAAAAGTTTTCCAGGTCGTCGCCCATCGGAACTTTCCTGGCACCATGGAACACAGTAACTGTCAATACTAAATCTGTTTTATTTCGACGTAGAAAGAGTCTTTATTGTTCTTTAGCGGAACGTGCAGGTTCCATAAATAAAAAAAGTTTTGCGAGGCATAGAGTGGCTGGTACTGAACCTCACTTAGTGTGTATGATGAAACCTGGTGTCATAACATGTTGATCATAACATTGTGTGAGGATCAAGAAGAAGAAACATAGAAATCAGTTGTGAGAAGAAGAAGAAGAAGAAGAAAAGAGAAGAAGAAGAAGAAGAAGAAGAAGAAGATGATGATGATGATGATGATGATGATGATGATGATGATGATGATCATGATGATGATGATGAAGAAGAGAAAGAAGAAAAGGAAGAGCTTGTTTTCGTATTCTGTCTTCTTCACCAAAACTCCACGTCACCAGGATGATCAACAGTGTCCTGACACAAGGTTATCACTATACCTAGAGAGTGCGCGTTGGCACCTGTTCGCCCTTCACTTGCGAAACGCATTTAGCTTCTAACGTTCACAGACCCCATCTGTTCACGTACATAGCAACGGACTCCTTCGTCTGCTGAAAGAAAACTGATACAGCATTGGAAGTTAGTGCGCTCGGCGGTGCCAGAAAACGTTGCAGTCAGTGAGTTGGGAGAATCTTCCATCAGGTAAGGCGACTTGGTTCTGATCGCATGTGTTGCTCAGCACGAATTTACAATGTTCGTTGTTTCCTATCGTATACTTTGCCCAGCGTGTGTCCGATTTCTTGCATACGATCGATCCCCAAGAATGAGTGTGCCCATTTAATTTAGCTTTATTGTTGTGGAAGGGGTCACTGAAAAAAAATTGAAAAAAAAATGTAGAGATAAAAAAAGAGACAAAATACAACCTTTAAAACAAAATTCTTGTATTGTTGCACAAGCGTCAGGAAGATTCATCTGCGTAAACAAATCATGTACAATTAGACAAACAATGCAGAAGAAGAGAAGAAGAAGAAGAAGAAGAAAAAGAGGAGGAGGAGGAGGAGGAAGAGGAGGAGGAGGAAACTAAAAAGGTGTTGGACAAATGATGTAAAAGCAAATCTAGCACACATGTTTTATACGTTCCGTTTTCTGTAGTACAACAAGTAATCTAAATTTATCACATAGATCTGATTTGTAGCCCCAACCACTGACTATATGTATCCTGTTCTCGTCCTCCTTATTCTGTACTCCGTGATCTTTCTCCTACTATTTTTTTTTCTCCCTCCCTATAAGTCTTATATATCGTCATCGTCATCGTCATCAAGATCACATGTTTCCATCATCATAATCAAAGCGTATCCAGCCTAATTACGCCTTATACAATTAACTCTGCACGCAAGTAAGCCCACACACACACACACACACACACACACACACACACACACACACACACACACACACACACACACGCACACACACAAGCGCGCACACACGCACGCACTCACACATCCTCGCACATACACCTCCATTATGGACCTAGCGACTGTTTTTAAACGGAACCTAAATACGACATATCTTTAGACTTCAAACATACTTCGTCAAAAATGGGGAACTTTCGGTAATGGAAAAAAAAAAAGTTAGAGCGAAATGTCAAATCAAAAACGAGCACGCATTCGAACAGTCCTCGAATGCTAATTTTGCTAATGTAGTGTATTCCCTTCTTGATTTAAAACAAAGAGAGCATATGGGATGGATAAGGATTAGAGAACAAGGAAACAAAGCAGGAAAGGCAAAGAAAGATGGAAGGAAGCAAGGAAGGAAGGAAGGAAAAAGGGAAAGAAAGTGAGAGCTACGGATACGGGACACGGATAATTAATTCAATAAGGCCATAGCCCCCTTTAAAGAGGGTGCATACACAGAGAGAGAGAGAGAGAGAGAGAGAGAGAGAGAGAGAGAGAGAGAGAGAGGAGAGAGAGAGAGAGAGAGAGAGAGAGAGAGAGAGAACAGCTTCGTTGCATGAGTTCAGCTCCGGTTTCCCATCTTAGCCTTGAGCGTGTGATCAGTTTCTTTCTTTTTTTTTTCCTGTTGAATTTTGTTTGGTTAAGTTACTTTTTTACTTTTGTCATGACATTTGGTTTTGATGTGTGTGTGTGTGTGTGTGGTGTGTGTGTGTGTGTGTGTGTGTGTGTGTGTGTGTGTGTGTGTGTGTGTGTGTGCGCCCGCGCGCGCCTGTGTATGTGTGTGTGTGTGTGTGTGTGTGTGTGTGTGTGTGTGTGTGTGTGTGTGTGTGTGTTGTGTGTGTGTTGTGTGTGTGTGTGTGTTGTGTGTGTGTGGAGAAAGAGAGAGAGAGAGAGAGAGAGAGAGAGAGAGAGAGAGAGAGAGAGAGAGAGAGAGAGAGAGAGCGAGTGAGAGAGAGAAAGTGAGAGAAAGATACAAACATACAGACAGGAAGGTAGACTTACAGATATACATAGACGGGGGGGGGGGGGGGGGGGGGGGGGGGGGGAGAGAGAGAGAGAGAGAGAGAGAGAGAGAGAGAGAGAGAGAGAGAGAGAGAGAGAGAGAGAGAGAGTTATTCAAATGGACACAGACACAGAGCGAGATACCGGAAAGGAGACATAGACTGAAAGGCATAGACAGATAGACAGAAAACAAACAGAAAGACAGACAGACCAGACGGAAAGACGGAATGACAGAGACATTGTTAAATAGGTTATTCATCTGTTCAGGAGGGAAGCCCTTGGACAAGAGAACATACAGCTATACAGACACAGCACGCAGACCGATGGAATGTTATTAACTGTCTCCGCGCAGTCTTTAACTGAGTTATACATAATAACATGCCCACCTCTCCTTTTCCCCTCCTCTCAGAAGAAAAAAAAAAAAAAACGTCTTATTTCTCTGGTGTCCAGAGCCCATTGTCTGTGTGTCAATGATCTCCCCCCCCCCCCCCCGCCCCCCACCCAACCCCAGCTCACTGCCTCGTCCCCTCCCATTGGCTCCATCCCACCAGACCCCCTCCCCCCCCACACACACACTAAACACACACACCTACCTGCCTATCCCCTCTCCACACCTCCCATTCTGTGATTCCACTTGGACATTTCAAGACGCCCCCTCCTTCCGTGTCAACCCGTCAACCCGTCTTCCTTTTTTCCCCCCTGGGACTCTGAGGGTACAGATAAATCAGAAAAACTCTTCTCCTACCACTTTGAAATCGACATGAGCCAGAACCCGGACCCCACCGTCTCACACCCATCCCCTCCTCTTTATTACCCCATCCTTTCTTCTTCTTCTTCTTCTTCTTCTTCTTCTTCTTCTTCCACTTTGCCTCACATTGAATTTTTCGCTGATTGGGCAGAACCGAAAAAAAAAAAAAAGAATGAAAAAGAAAAGAGGAATGGGCTTCTCTTTATCCCTCTACCTCTGTCGCAAACCGTGTCGTCTGTTCAGTGTGACGTTTTGCAAATTACCCTGTCAGTCTTGTTTGTTTCCTTTCTCAGGAGAAACCTGATGCGTTTCAGGATTTGATATCCTCCCCAATGCCACTCAAAGAGTGTTTGACTGATGCTAATGACGATGCTCCTCGTAGTGCTTCAGTCCTGCGTTTTGAGAGGTCGATGGTTTAATT
>JADBJO010000152.1:502951-505451 GCA_016801955.1 Conus betulinus
TGTGTGTGCGTGCGTGTGTGTGTGTGTGTGTGTGTTTTCATACCGCTCCTCCTCCTTCCACCTCACTTCACTTTTTTTTTTTTGCCAGACGTTTGACATTGAGTGATGGAGTTTGATCACATGACATATGGGAGGGAGGGAGTGGGGTAGGTGGGTGCGGAATCCTGTGCCTCAAGAGAGGCTGGTCACAGCGGGTCACGTGACTTGTTGGCTTTGTTTGGATTGTCCAGTGATTTGTTTGTGCGTTTTGGGAGAGGTCACAACACGTTTGCATAATTGATAATAGACTGAGGCAGAAAGGAGATTCTCTCTCTCTGTCCTTCTCTCTCTCTCTCTCTGTTGCATGTGAATGTGTTGAGAGAGAGAGAGAGAGAGAGAGAGAGAGAGAGAGAGATAGAGAGAGTAACAAACAAACAAACGTACAGACAGACCAATCATTTCCGTGTTCAATTTGCCTACGAGCTGAATGGAGGTCAGGGGGGTGGGGATGAAAATAGCGTGAATCATATCCTGCCAGACATAGTCTGGACAATACTAACACTGCAGTACTCCACAAAGGAGAGGGCAGACAAGCATCGTTGCTATGGGACTTGTCTCTATAGCAACAAGTAGATACAGCATCAAAACCCCTACCAATCACAAACAAGTAATCTGTGTTGAGCGGGTCCGTCATCCCGGATCAAAATGAATGCTGAGAGAGAGTGCAACACTGCTGAAACGTGTCAGTATATATATATATATATATATATATATATATATAAAATAAAACAATTAATTCCAAGGACAAGTACCGAGCACCATTCCAGCAACTTACAGAACAGCTAGGTGTTGCAATGAGACATAAGAGCAAGCTTTGTTTATAATTATATATATATATATAATGCTGAACAATTAAGTAGTGGGGGGGAAAACAAGTGCAGGTTAACAATTCTTCCATCATTATAGTAATGATTTGGCAAAGGTTAGAAATTGAGGGGGGGGGGGGGGAAATAAAATTGAAGATGAAATGAATGGGGAAAACGTCTATCATAATTATGAAAACCCCATCACTAGCTGCATAAGAAAAACTATCGCAATCCCTCCCGAAGGCAGATCTATGAAAACCCCTTCACCAGCTGCATGAGGAAACTATCGCAATTCCTCCCGAAGACAGATCTATATGTGTCGCCTGCTCCAAGGCCTTATATGTGTCGCCTGCCTCCAAGGCCTTTCGTCCGCTGGATCGGACTTATCAGGGAGACACGGCTGATTGTGTCTGTGCTCTTGGCGTCAGATAGAGACACACCACAGTCCATAATTCTGTGGTGTTCCGACCGCCAAGGGTTCGAAAAAGAATGCAACAGCACCCCCAAAAAGCAGCCAGCGAAAGGTAGTAGAATGAAAACAAAACGAAAGTTTGGAGAGGAAAAAAGTTGTTGAAAACTAAAAACATTACGCAAACAGTATAAAATGTAAGGGACAATCTTTGAGCCTGTGCTTGAGGATCCATTCAAGGATGCAAGGGAGATCAAAAGAGATGTAGAACAGTCTGAGTGGTCAGCTCTGCTGTTAATAACCCAAGCATTGTCAGCGGCTAAGAATTGTGCAGAACAATCTTTCCTTGGATCTCGTAAGAGATGCATTCACCCACTGATTGACCAAACAGTATAATGCTGAACAATTAAGTAGTAGGGGAAAACAAGTGCAGGTTAACAATTCTTCCATCATTATAGTAATGATTTGGCAAAGATTAGAAATTGAGGGGGAAATATATATATATATATATATATATATATATATATATATATATATATATATATATATATATATATATATATATATATATACCTGATACCAATGGAAGCTCTAAAACAATGAGCAAATTATCGCTAATTTGTTACACAAAAGAAAAGACGACTTCGTGAGAAAAAGAAAGAAAGACACAAAAAAAAGCACGCATTCATAGCATCTGTAGCTACGCTTATCACATACACAATACAACATTTAGGTCACATTCATTTTCGATGAATATAGATGACTCGATCTTTGTTTCGGTCCTTGCGTGGCCTGTTACATCCCTGATCTTGAGTTGTTGTAATTTCCTTTGCCAAGTCCGCCGCCTCCCGAAATTTCCATTTTCTGCCAGTCTATATGCTTGGATTGCACTGATTTCACAACTTCGTCATAAGGAACTCAAACATGTCAGTAACTGTTTTTGGTTCGAGGCGGATCCCCGATGCAATTGTGGATCAAAAGACGGATCCAGGTTTCGTTCGCCCATGGTGGAGGTCTACGCTATCCCGATGGCTCTTCTACTTGTGACTCATTTCACGGAAGACTTCCCGGGATGGACCACGGAGTCTCTTTCATGTCCATTCAGCTTTTAAATGAATGTGCCCTGGTGTCGGTTTGAAAGAAAGAAGTTAGAGTCGGGACTTCAACTTGACCCCCCCCCCTCTCTCTCTCTCTCTCTCTCTCTCTCTGCATATGTGTGTGTGTGTGTGTGTGTGTGTGTGTGTGT
>JADBJO010000152.1:507951-512951 GCA_016801955.1 Conus betulinus
GGCGGCAATAGCTAGTGCAGTATAAGAACTACAATGGAGGTAGTAGAAGTGAGATAAGTGACACTCTGGCTCTGTTCCTTAGACCAGTTTAGAACTCATCAAGCCATGATACTGACTGACTCCATGAACCTGCTTCAAAAAGTGGAGGATGGCATGGGGAGGACTGCTTGGCATGGAGTGATGCACAGCATCCCTTTGTGGTGAGACTCATGTGGGTGAACTGCCCAGGACATGGAGCTATTAAGGAAATGAGAGAGAGAGAGAGAGAGAGAGAGAGAGAGAGAGAGAGAGAGAGAGAGAGAGAGAGAGAGAGAGAGAGAGAGAGAGAGACAGAGAGCATACATATTGGCAGGCAAGGCAACGATAAGAAGCGATTATTACAGTCGGCTGATCTAATGCGACAATAATTTTTTTTTAAAAATACCCCGACGAACAAAATCAATGCCACTATACAACAGAGCATTCTCCAATGCTAAGCATCAAGAGAAGTAGCCGCACAACCATACGTACAGGAAGAACAAGAAACATCACCAATCAAACAAATATTGGGATATTCTGAACTGGTTCTTTCCAACAACAGACACAAGTGATGAAACACACATCATGTGAGATGGGGATCTGTGTATGTGTGTGTGTGTGTGTGTGTGTGTGTGTGTGTGTGTGTGTGTGTGTGTGTGTGTGTGTGTGTGTGTGTGTGTGCGCGCGCGCACACACAACCACATACACACACCAACAATACTAGCTCACATTCATGGGACTCCACTTTATACACTTGCATTTCTTCATTGATGTAAGCAGGTTTACTATGTGTGTGTATGTATGTATGTATGTGATGTGTGTGTGTGTGTGTGTGTGTGTGTGTGTGTGTGTGTGTGTGTGTGTGTGTGTGTCTTTGTGTCTTCGTGTCTGTGTGTCTGTGAAAAGTGTCTGTGTGTACTATACATAACATTTGGATATTACAAAACCCAAACGAGAACAGAAACAGACAAGCAAACAAACGAACAAACAAACGAACGAACTAACAAAAACGAACAGAAAAAAAACAAAAAAAAAAAAAAAAAAAAAAAAAAAAAAAAAAACAGAAACAATATCCAAAAAAGAAGAAGATTACCACTAAAATTAGAAAGCAGAAATATGCGCTGAACCTATCATCAAAGGAAAATTGACGGTTAATTTTTATTCGTTTGTTTACTTTTCCCCCCTTTCTTTCATCTGTCTAGCTTGATTTTCTCCTCTCTCATATATAAAGTGGACACATGATCAGCATGCGGCATTCATATTTGAAGACTCAGTCCATCATCTGAAGCCAAAATTGACAATCGGAAGAGAAACTGTTTTGTTTTCTTGTGTTTAATCATGTGTACGTTTTGTCTCTTCCCTCGATATTCTCACGTTATTCGTCCTCTCTTGCTGTGAGCAATATATGATTCACCGAGTTGTTCCCTTCCTTACTCCACCCAATATGTTTTCTGGAAAAATATAGCCAATCAGATATGATCGCTTTAGACACTTTTTGTCTGTTTGTTTTGTTTTGTTTTGTTTTGTTTTGTATTGTGTTGTTTCACTTTGCATTGTGATACTTGCAGGTTTTTATTAGCTTCAGACGACACAAATAACAAATAGACTAGAAGTGCACCCGAGAGAGCAATGGCCTCTATCAAGTTTGAACTGTCCTCTGGGGACATTACAAAGAAGTTCCACATAACATCATTAGGAGTTCATTCATTAAAAAAAAAAAAAAAAAAAAAAAAAAAAAAAAAAAAAAAAAAAAAATCAGGTTACTGCGTTAACGTCTCGAACGGTGCACGTATGATGTCAACTTTCATTTTGTCGTATATATATATATATATATATATATATATATATATATATATATATATATATATATATTTTTTTTTTTTTTTCTGTGAAGCAGATTGAAATGAAATATGATGGGCAAAAAATTGTAATCCATGACCTGCCGTTCAATTTAGATGTTCACCACGAATTTGTCCCCATCCCCCACCGCACTTCCAAAAGAGGTTAATCCCTACAAAACAGTCCTTCTATTGACAGTCTTTGGTCAAACTGAAAGTTCAGGAGTTTTAGCATAACCTGCACGCTAAAGTACAAGCAAAAAAAAAAAAAAAAAAAAAAAAAAAAAAAAAAAAAAAGAAAAAAAAAAAGCGGGCAAAATTCTTAACGAGGATAACAATGTGCAAAACTACACTCCTCAGCTCTATCATGGCACACGACGCACGATGGGCTTATCTGTTCGCTCTCTGAGTCACGACTCGGCGTAATGCTACCCCCTGGTTCTCCCGCTGTAATGAACATGTCGTAGTCCTCGAGGCTCTCGTCAGTTAAATAGCTTTGATCTGGAACAGCTTAAGACCCGGAAGGCATAATCCTACACACCGGCCACCAGAGTAATGGAGAGAAACGCTGCGTGGCTCGTGACTGACGACTTGAGCTTCTTTGCCAGACGGTGGCTGATCATCATCAAGACAGAGAAGGGGTCGACTGAGACAGTAACATTGAAATCGTCCACAAAAGTGAAGACCTGAGGGCCTATGCATCTGGAAGGCAAATCGTGTACCAGGGAGTTGGTGTTGATCCTGGATACTCATTGACAACAGGGTGTTAGAAGCTTCATGACCAGTGTGCTGGTTAAACAAAATCTCTCAACATTCTATTTTTGTTGGGTTCAACCAAAATATGCAAAACATACTAAACACAAAACACACACAGAGAGAGAGAGAGAGAGAGAGAGAGAGAGAGAGAGAGAGAGAGAGAGAGAGAGAGAGAGAGAGAGAGAGAGAGAGAGAGACAGACAGACAGACAGACGACAGACCGACAGAGACAATGACAGAGACAGTGACAGAGACAGTGACAGAGACAGACAGAGACAGAGACACAACAGGAACAACAGACAGACAGACAGTTAGACAGATGGACTCATTCTTAGTTGAAAGAAAATTAAGACAAAGATGCACGATTTGGTGGAAGGCGGACATTGCAAACTGACTGTGTTTTACTGCTTCCTTTGCTTCCACGGGGACATGTTTTCAGCTGAGTATCAGGAGCAGCACACTGTCAAATGAGATAAGAGATGCATCACCAGCAGGCGCGTTCAAACCCACATTAAAGATCCAGGTTCGGTTCATACTGAAACTATACCTGAAGCTTCAGAAGACAACTGAGAATACTGTCAAGTCATGACATAGATAGACTACTGCTGCTGTTTGTTTTCTTATGCTGCAACTGTATGTCCAAGTCTTAAAGGTATGCACCCTTTTGTCACCATTTAGATTAGATTATTGGTGATGCTTAAAAGGTAAAAAAGGACAATTTGCTGAATCTCAAGACGAGACCACAAAGAAAAATCAATGGCTTGATGGCTTATACTTGTGTCTGGTTATTTCATTTATAAACGGTTTTCACTACTGTGACATTGCTCTTTATTGAGTGTGTTGTGTGTCTTTATTTCAGACAGATTTATCTCCTTATAAATGTCATCTAGCCTTGATAACAGAGAAAAAGAAATACATTCCTCAGCCTGTCACATCGCTATAAAGAGCTCAAACATGGTTTTAAAAAAAAACGAGAGATTTCACATTTTCATGGACAATGCTTTGTTTGGCTTTGTCTTTGTTCTTAAATCAAAACTGTAGAAAAAACAAGCCTATACACATTATCATAAATACTTTCTGCACGTTTTAATTGGTTGCATTCGTGCCTAGCGTTCGTTTGGTTCTGTATCTCATCAGTTTACGATTCCCAGCTTTGATATTTCAGCTCATTGAAGTCAGCCTCAGGTTATTGATCACTTGGCGTGCTGTTGTAATCGGATCTGTCCATCACTGTCTCATCAGCAGCAGATCGAATGTCAAAGAGCAGGAGATGAGTGGCTTGTTTGGCGGCTCGGTTAGATGCCTGGGTGTCCCGAAGTGGCCTGCCTCCCTGGTGCTAATTGTCACACGATAGCTATCGAGCGCCGGAGGAAGTGGAAGACATCATGCAGATCACGTTCTGTTCTGCTAAAAATAATCTTGCTACTATAGTGACGTATCTTTTCATTATTCAAAATTACTAGTCTTGCTATGATAGTGACGCATCTTCTCTTTAATCAAATTACAATATTTCCATTATCATTGATTTCTTTTTTTAAATGGTTTTGCTGTTTTTGCCTGTCAATGAAATAACCACTAATGCGTCCGGATGAGATGTACGGTAGTTTGCTTGGTGGTTGTCCTTCGTGGTGGACTCTTCAGTCATGAACTATGAGCTGATCGACACAATGGGAATACTTCGTGGAGATTCGGTTGTGTTCTGTTCGGTGGTTGCACAATGACATCTTGCAGGCAGTAGTTATGTCCCTTGAAATCGTCATGGTATGCTCTGTACTTGCCTGCACCCGATGCGCACACAACGCGGACTTCTCAGGGTGGTGCAGGAGTGCTCCCAGCTGATTAGGTTGGCAATTGAGGACAGCACTTTTATGGGTTCCAGTGGGCAGCTTCGGCTGCATCTCGTACTGCGTGAGGGCAAACTTGCCATTTGAGGATTTCCAGATAGATCAAACGCTGACAGAGCGACAACTTTAAGTGTAAGTGTCTTCTTTTTTTTCTCTAGTCAAAAGCGATGACCGTTCGCAAATTAAGTATGTGTACCATTACATGAAGACATGTAAATGACCTTGAAGGCACACACGTGAAACCTAGTAGTTCCTCGGCATTTAAGGGGGGGAATAAGATATCAAGAAAGCAGGCTGCTGTACTAATCAGAGGTCTTTTTTTTTTTTTTTTTATTTAACATATTAAACTTTTTGCTTGCCTTTGTGAAAGTTCACACACACACACACACACACACACACACACACACACACACACACACGCGCGCGCGCGCGCGCGCGCGCGCCTATGCATGCACTCAAACACAGGAGAGAGAGAGAGAGAGAGAGAGAGAGAGAGAGAGAGAGAGCACACACAGGAGGTGGGGTATGTGTGTGTCTGCAGGCT
>JADBJO010000152.1:515451-525451 GCA_016801955.1 Conus betulinus
TTTGCATCATGCTGCTAATAGACGAACCAACAAACAGAGATATGTAGGCAAAAATTGACCTTCGAGAGAGGGTAACAATGCGCAAAACAAGACTCCCCAGATCGATGTCTACCCGTGATGCATAAAAGACTTATTTGTTCCCCTTGCAGATTCACGACTTCACGTAGTTCTGCCTGGGCGCTCTACCTCCATAATGAGCACGTCCTAGATATCAGGGCAACTTTGCAGTTCAGCAGCTTTGATCTCGTGCAGACAGAAATCTGGAGTGTATAATCTTGCACGGGGGCCATCACGGTAATGAAGAGAATGCTTTCTACGTGGTACCTGACTCAACGAGTTGAGCGCCTGTTCGTCAGACGCTCGTTAGCAGTGATCACGAAGGACAGGGTTCGACATAGACAGCAAAATGAACATTGTCCCCAAGCGTTGCAGAGCTGTGGGATTAGGCGTCTGGTAGGTAACTGCTGCACTAGTTGGGTCAGTCGGTTGTTATGTCAATAGGATAATGGACCTTCATGATCAGTCTGCTCATTAGAATATCTCTAAACGTCCTACTCTCGTTAGATGCAGCCAAACAACCCCTACCCCTATATCCCCCTATACACACACACACACACACACACACACACACACACACACACACGCACACACACAACACACACGCACGCACGCACACACACACACACACACACACACACACACACACACACACACACACACACATACATACACACAAACACGCGCGCGCGCACACACACACACCACTACACCTCACTCTAAACTATAAGGGCTTCCTCTAACTTATAGATCCTTCACTTGTGTGCTTGTGTGTTCTCTTTGGGTGCAGTATTCATGGGATTTTTTTTAAATCTATATTTTTTCTACCTCAATATGTATCTGCTCATGTATGTATATGTGTATGTATGAATGCATGTATGTATATGTGTATGTATGAATGCATGTATGTATGTATGTCAAAAAAAAAAAAAAATCCCATGAATACTGCACCAAAGAGAACACACACGCACACAAGTCATGTGACGTCAGACAATGGCGACCAGAGCGGCTGTGCCTTCACGTCGCTCTGCTTAAATTTGCTGTCTGCCGTCCATCCGTGGTCACTGTCCTCGATAACACAGTCAGTCCAGCAATGCAAGGCGCCTGGCCATTGATCGATGCGCCTGCAATCTGGACTACTGTGCATTGTTGTTGATTTGACAAGTTGATGCATTAAAGTAATTGATATGTATGTATGTTTGAACACACATGGTCAGGAACTGCGTGAATTTACGATGTGTGTTCCTATCTATCCATCCATCTCTATCTATCTATCTATCTATCTAGTCTATCTATTATGACTAGTCCGTTTTTGAGAAGATCCAGAGAGAGAGAGAGAGAGAGAGAGAGAGAGAGAGAGAGACAGACAGACAGACAGACAGACAGACAGACAGACAGACAGACAGACACAGACAGGCAAATTGAGACAGATGCAGAGGTAGCAAGAGTCTTACCTCCCAAAAAGTAACACACAAATTCAAGAGTTGTCATGAGGAACAAACTGCATCAACTCTTTCTCTGCTTTGATGGATTCCATGCTTTAGCTGAAGAACCAGAAGCACCGAGCTGTGAAACTAGTGAAGTGATGCATAGCCACCAGGCGTTCAAGGCCGCGCTCAACATTCCAGAACAATCCACACTGAACTTGTAACTCAGCTGTCGGCAGGGAAATGAGAACACTTGATTTAATTGTAAATCTGTACAATGATGTTACTGTTCAAGTGAATGTGCTCAAATCGCATCTCCAAGTCCTGAAAAGTACACATTACTGATCGTGTTTTGCCATCATTGAAGTTAGATTATTATTTTTGTTTATTACTAACGTCCTATGCTTAAAAGGAAAGACGAGGACATCGGATGTCTTCTGCGAACGTTGAAATATCTATGGCTTAATGTGTCACTAGTTATCCCTCCTTATTTCTGATTTAGTCATTTATGAATGTATTTCAACTGTCACCGTATGACTTCTATATTGTGCCTCTTTTTTCAGCAGGTGTGCCATGTGCCTATAGCTCAGACAGATTTTTTCTAAATATAGATGTTGTTTGGCATGTGGCTAGGGCGTTGATAAGCAGAGAAACAAAATGCATCCCTAGGCTCGTCAGTATTGCTAAAAGTAATCCAGACATGCCTAAAAAAGAGTTTCAATATTTACAAGGAAACTCTTTTATCTGATTTCTTTTAATTCTTTAAATCAAACTACAGAAGAAGCAGAAGCCTACACACAGTATCATAAACACTTTCTATATGACTAAGCTGGCCGCTGTTGTGTTAAGCAGTTGTTAGTTCTGTCCCACATCAACATGTGATTTCCAGCGTTGATCTTGCAGCGCATCAAGGTCAACCTCCACTTGTCGATTTACCGGCGGGCTGTTGGAATCGGATCTGTCCATCTCTGTCTCATCAGCAGCAGATCGAATAGCAAAGAGCAGGATAGCAGAGGCTCGTTTGGCGGGTGGACGCATCACGGCTTCCTGGTGCTAATTGTCACACGATAGCACCTGCGTCCCATAGGAACTGGAAAGCCTCACAGAGATCACATTCTGTTTCTCTGGAAAGAGCCTCGCGATCAAAGTGATGCATCGAATTATTGATCAGTTTATGATAATTTCATCCCGTTTGATAGCTGTTCATGGTTTTACAGTTGTCACCTGCCGGTGAAACAACTCTTGGGGCTGCAGGGTGTGCAGAGCATGCTTGGTGTGGTGTCCTTTTGCTGGTGGGCTCTGCAGTCATGAACTATGAGCTGGTAGACCCATGGGGGTGCTTCCACAGAGGTTCTGTTGTGTCGCACAGTGACAGTTGCCAGGGAGCAGTTAATGTCCTTTGATGGCCTAATGGAATCTCATGTGCACGCGCTTGCACCCTATGTGAATACAGCCCAGGCTTCTAAGGGTGTTGTACGATTCCTCCGGCTGACTGGTTTGACAGTTGTGGACAGCACTTCTGGGAATCCCATTGGCACCTTCGGGTGTTTCTCTTTCTGTGTGTAGGTTCAACAAAGAGCCATTAGGGGATTTTGTTAGGTAGCTGAACGCTGATTGATCGACTAGTTGAACTCTTTTTTGAACTTAGATGGCACACATCCGGTCGGTTTTTCCCACAACATGAGAAACCGAGTTGTGAAAGATCAAGAGAGTAGCCCACTGTACATACTAGAGATCTGGCTTTTTCGCGCGGGTGCCTACCTTTTTGTCAGAAGGCCCATTAGGCAGAAGGCCCATTAGTCAGAAGGCCCATTAGTTTTCTGACTAACGGGCCTTCTGACTAGTGGGCCTTCTGACTAACGGGCCTTCTGACAATAAGGCATCCCCCATTCCCTACATGTTAATGTAAGGCTTAAAAATGTAGGAAACATGAAAAACGGAAATCCAGTTTGTATGACTATTTCACAAATAACACCGTAGGCAGTTACTGTAGGTCAGATAGAAATTCTGTGATCATCATTTTTGGCCTATCAGCGGTAATTCCTACATTCATGCAACTGAATGCCAACTGATTTTCTGACTAACGGGCCTTCTGACTAACGGCCTTCTTCTGACTAACGGCCCTTCTGACTAGTGGGCCTTCTGCTAACGGGCCTTCTGACTAACGGGCCTTCTGACTAACGGCCTTCTGACTGACTACGGGCCTTCTGACTAGTGTGGCCTTCTGACTAACGGGCCTTCTGCCTTCTGACTAGTGGACCTTCTGACTAACGGGCCTTCTGACTAGTGGGCCTTCTGACTAGTGGGCCTTCTGTGGGCCTTCTGACTAACGGGCCTTCTAGTGGGCCTTCTGACTAGTGGGGCCTTCTGACTAGTGGGCCTTCTGACTAACGGGCCTTCTGACTAACGGGCCTTCTGACTAGTGGGCCTTCTGACTAATGGACCTTCTGACTAGTGGGCCTTCTGGGCCTTCTGACTAGTGGGCCTTCTGACTAGTGGGCCTTCTGACTAACGGGCCTTCTGACTAGTGGGCCTTCTGACTAACGGGCCTTCTGACTAACGGGCCTTCTGACTAGTGGGCCTTCTGACTAACGGGCCTTCTGACAATAAGGCATCCCCCTTTCGCGCGCGCGCGCGCACGCTTACACACACACACACACACTACACACACACACACACACACACACACACACATACACACACACACACACACACACACACACACACACACACACACACACACACTTTTTCTTTTGATGTTCCTTGTTCTGCTACGGTTACATCTTCTGGTCCTGAAAAATGCAAAATACTGTTTGCACATATTGTGTCACCATTTAAGTTAGACTATTATCAATGCCCCGTGCTTGAAAGATATGGAGAAGTCACTTGAATGAATCTCAAGTCTAGAGCCAGCAAAGGAATATATGTGGTTGTTGTCTGATCCTTTCGTTCATAAACGGATTTCAAACTTAAAAAAACGACTTCCGTATTGTGACTTTTCTGTGTATTTAGCAGGTGTGTTTCGAGTCTATAGTTCAGTTAGATTTCTCATAAGATAACTCTTGCTTTGCATGTTGCTAGTGCTTGAAAACCGGAGATAACATGTATCCCTTTGCATGTCAATGTTGCTAAAAAAAAATCCCAGATGTGTTTAAAATAGTCTGAATATTTGCATAGACAGAGCTTGAATTGGTTTTCTTGATGTTCTTTAAATCACGCCTGCTGTGGAACAAGCTGACTCACATTACCATGAATTCTTCCTTCATGATATAATGTGTCATTTTCGTGTCAAGCGATTGTTGGTTCTGTCTTCCGTCAGCTTCCGATTTGCAGCATCGATACTCCAGCTCATCAAGGTCGACCTCTAGTTATCGATTACTTGGCGTTCCGTTGGAAACGGATCTGTCTATCACTGTCTCATCTTCAACGGATCAAAGGTGAAAGGGCAGAAGAGCATTGACTCGTTTGGCGGGTCGTAAGATGCGCGTGTGTCTGATCTGCCCAGCCTCCCTGGTGCTAATTGTCACACGATAGCATCAGAGTCCTGGGGGGAACTGAAAACCTCATAGTGGTCACGTTCTGTTGCTCTGCAAACAGCCTCGCTATGGAAGCTGACGCATCTGCTAATAAATCAAATGATGATATATGTCCATCAGGTTTGATGGTTTTTTTTCACGGGTCTGGTTGCTGATTGTGAGTGCAGCCGAAAGCCTCCCGTGATAGGTAGGTTGACGCCGTTAAGTCTGTAAGTGGAACTGTTTTTTTTTTTTTTTTTTTTTTCCTCCTGACAAAAGCAATGATCAGCTGAACATTAAACATGCGTAATGATTCAGTAAGACATATAACTTTGAAGACAAAAAATTGAAACAAGTGTTGTTCTCACAATATTTGACATAGTGAAATGAAAGGTCAAGGGGCAGTCCTCTGTGTGTACTAGGGTTTTTTTTTTTTACATGATTATCTATTGTTTGCCTATGTGTAGGCAATGAACACAATGAACATGAAAGCTTCATGTTAAGAATCGCACTGTACACTATTAAATAAGAACAACAGCACAACTGTCAATAGCTCACAGAAATCGATTTGCACCTTTTTACTCTCGCTGATTTGTAGTCTGCTTTCTATTTTTTGAAAGGCTCTGTGAAGTTGGGTCTCTGCTCCCGCACAACTACCCAGTCAAACCAGGTAGGTTTAAAGTACTCTTATGCAGTGGATTTTGTCAACATGTCTACCATTACCTTAATACATTACTCTAAATAACTGAAAGATGTTTGACTTCCAGCGTAAGTCTGCAGGATTCTCTCAAAACCTGGCATGCGATGCAGTATCGACAGATTTTCCATAGCCTGTGCCAACTTCGGTCCCATCATAAATACAAAAAAAAAGGTGAAGTTCTGCATCAACGCCTGCTAGGCAGACCCTTAGATGATCCTTGCACATCACAGTCAGTGGTGGGAGACTTGCTGCGGTGAATACAATTATCTGCCTTAGCGGCAAACTGTCTCAGGACGTCACCATATGATCAAGTGAATGTTAGAATTGCAAAGACAATGCAACCTTTGGCAGACAAAACACCAATGTTTTGACAGAAGAGGCACCAGTGTAAATGTCAAGATGAAGGTACACAGAGCAGCTGATATCCTCACGCTCCTCTACGCACGTGAAACGATTACAGTGAACACATGCCAAGTCAGGAAGCTGGATCACTTCCACACAACCTCCCTAGGAAAATTGCTAGACATCAAATGGTAGGACAAAATTCCAGACAGAGATTCTTGACCAAGCAAGCCTGCGTAGCATCCAGGCCATTATGATGCTGTCTCAGTGTCGATGATCGGGTCATGTAGCTTGCGTGACAGACTACCGGGTACCCCAAAGACTGTTCTACGATGAGCTGCAACAAGCCATGGAGGTCAGAAAAAAGCTCCAACGACATCCTCAAAACATCCATGAAAGTGTCTAAAATCCGCATGGGAACAAAACTGCATGAATCGAAGTAGACTGCGTTTCTCTATCAACAAAGGCGCCAGTTCGTGTTAAGAAAGAACATCTGCAGCACAACGACAGAGACAGGCAAGGGAAACCCGCGTGAGCAATCCATATTCCTTGTCCTAGCTTTCACTTTACATTCCATGCACGCACTGGCTTAATTAGCCACTTGCCTATCCACAAATCGTTCAGTCCCCCTCCCAACCCATGTTGACTGATGTGGTCGTCGTCGACTCGTACACAAATATGAATAATAAGCCATATACACAATAGGTAGGTAGCCACGTAAACATATAAGTTTTTTTTAATGCACAAAAAGAGCAGGGCCAAATTACGAAACGGAATAAGCGTTTCAAGTTCCACTCAAACTTTGTCATTTCCGTATTCCCCTATCCCCCATCTGATCACCTCTCTTTGCACACTCATCCCTCTCCTCGTCCCCTCTGTGGTTTGTTTCCTCTTCTTTCTTATCTCTACATGCTTTTTTTCATTCTATTATTATTATTCTGAACATGTTAGCAACAAAGATACAGAATCTGAATAGTATGTTCAGTATGAGCGTCTCTGACCTTCCATTCAAAGAATCCAATTAGTAAATTTAGTGTGAGTGTTCCTGACCTTTTAATTCAAACGACGTCTGTAATACTTTTGTCATAATGTATGGAAGTAACAAATTGGAAGTAAAAATTTAAACAAAAATCAGACACGAAGCCTGTGACAGGTGTATGAGCCATTTGTTTTAGAAAGAAAAATCAAGCGAACAAAGCGAGTAACATGAATAACAATAAAAAGCGACTAACTGGCCGCAAAGTCATCAAAGGGAGCCTATTTTGATGAGTCAAATATGGCCTTCATTGATAGCTCGGCATTAGAACAACACAACTTGAATCAGCGTGTTGAAGCTTTTGATAATATAGTAACTTGACACTAAGACATCGTAATGGCTTGCAAATTCTTTTCCAAATGGTTTTCACTGTTTGTTTTGCCTTGGTTTATTTTGTTTTGTTTTGTTTTGTTTTGTTTTGTTTTGTTTTGTTTCTCCTTTCCCACCCATTCCCCAATCCTCAATCTCTCACTTGACATTGGAAAATGAGCGATGCTATCAGGTCACAAAACAGAGCCCCCCCCTCTCTCTCTCTCTCTCTCTCTCTCTCTCTCTCTCTCTCTCACACACACACACACACACACACACTCCGCATGCATGCATGCGTGTTTACACAAAAGCAATCGCCGTGTGTGTGTGTGTGTGTGTGTGTGTGTGTGTGTGTGTGTGTGTGTGTGTGTGTGTGCGCGCGCGCGCGCGCGCGCGCGCGTTTGTGTCTGTGTGTCTGTGTCTGTGTCTGCCTGTGTCTGTGTGATATCCTTGTGATACAAATTATTCGGAAATCACAGAGATAAATCTTTTAAACAAAAGTATTATGTAGTTAAGAAAGAGATCACCACTCACACCAGATGTCAAACATCTTCATCTGGCATATCATCAGAGAAAATATTGATGACCATAAAGGAAGTGTTTTTGGTGTTGTTATTTAGATTTTTTTAACTTATGTTTTTCTTTTCCTCTTCTTTCATTTCCTAACTCGACGTTTTTCCTGTCATATAACATGGACACATGATCCGCTTGTATAACTGATACACTATGAGTTAAGCACAGCATCTGAAGCACATTTACAAGCAGAAGGGAAACAAGATTTGTTTGCTTGTTTTTATAATCTGCAAGTTTTCTCCTTCTTTTTCCCTCACATATATTTCGAACAAAGTACCTTTACATAAGCATTTACATGAGATTCACAAGCAATACAGCTGATGCAAACTCTTGCGAAGTGTTCTTTATTATCCACTCTGTTAGACATTCCTTACTCGGATTCTAGCCTGTCCACTGACCGACATCTTTTGTTTGTTTGTTTGTTTGTTGTTTTTTGTCAGAACAGACTGCACCAATGCATGTTTTAATTTTCCCTGAGAAAAGCCAATATATAAATAAATACAGACAACCTACTGTAAAACCGTGCATAATTAATACATAATACAAGAGAAACAGGTGAAATATCCATAACAGTTTCTTCTTCTTCAGACGCCACAACTAACACACACGGACAAAACGAACAAAAAGAAACAAACGAGAAAAAAATACGAAAAGAAAAGGAAAAAAAAAGCAGTAACAACAACAACAAAAAGGCATCGGGAGAGCAAAGACTTCTATCGAAGTCAGACAATATTGTGGAAAAATGAAAGAAAACAAATTGCACATTGTGTACGAATTAAGAAATAAGTTGTAGTTAGAAGTCTCACTTGCGACGTCCACTTGCATTTTTCATCATCCTTAAAGGGCAAACACTTGGACAAATCTGCATTAATTGGTCGCGTCAGATTGGTAGAAACTTAGTTTACAGTTTGTTTGGCTGTGAAGCAGAGTTCAAAGAAGTATGAAAAGAATAATCCACCATCTGATGGCTGATTTCTTACTTCACCATAAACACCTGTCCACAAAACAATAGGTCAATTCCCTTGCCATAGTTCAAAGTGTGTGCAAACTAGCTTCAGGGAATTTTGCATCACGCTGCTTCCAGACGAACCATCAAACAAAGATATGCACACAAAAAATCGACCTCTTTAGCCAGAGTAAACAATGCACAAACTGATACTCCCGAGATCGATAACTACACAAGAGACATTAAAGGCTTATCTCTTTGCCCTCGCCCAGTCACAACACGTAATTCCACCTCCAAGCCATACCTCAGTAATGAGCAGGTCGTAGACCTCACGTTCCTTGTCAGTCAAAGCACTTTGATCTCGAACAGACTACGATCCGGAAGGTCTAATCTTACAGAGAGGCCATCACGGTAATGAACAATATGTCCCGAGGAGTTGAGCACCTCTTTGTCACACACTGGTAACGACAGGCAAGGGGTCGATCAAAATGGTAAAAACCATCATAGCCCACAATAGTGCAGAACCGAGAGAATACGAGTTTGGTAGTGAACGGTGCAATGGGAGTCGGTGGTGATCCTGAACAATTATGGACAACAAGATAATAGGCCTTCATGATCCGTTATATCATTAGAAAATTATCTCAGTATCCTGTTCTCCTCAGAACCAGACAAACATTTTTTTTTCCTCATCAACTCCTTGTTCCCCTGTTGAGAATGCAGTAGTGAAGTGCGTGGTTGTATCGTGTGCCTGTGCGTTCTCTTTCCTGAGACATCATGGGACCTCTTATATACATTATCCCATATATTTATGGTAGAAACAACATCTGGAAAAATATGCGTGAACACTTTTTTGTTTCCGTTTTCATTTTTGAAAGCAGGCTTTAGAGTTGCAATGCTTTCATGTTGCAATGAACACTGCCCACACGTTGTAATCTGTCTTTTATATGTGAGCGATTGTTTTTAGTTCTGTACCTCATCTTCTCGCTATTTCCAGTATTTGATAGATCTGCCCATCACTCAACCTCCAATCGTTGATTACTGGGCAAACCGCTAGGATCGGATCTATCTGTCCATCACTAACTCACCATCAGCAGA
>JADBJO010000152.1:535451-545451 GCA_016801955.1 Conus betulinus
GTGTATGGATGTATGCATATGTATGCATTTGTGTGTGTATGTATGTATGTATGTATGTATGTATGTATACATGCTTGTCTGCATGTATATACGTACAACATTACCATTACCATTAGTACATACGTGTACATGTATGTGTATACGTACATATGTATACAATGCTGGCTTCTGTTTCAGTTTCCGGACAAAAGTACTCTGTTCCGTTGTGTAATTGCCTTCTTGTATTCATTAAAGAAATTATTTGAATGTAGCATCCCGGATCGAAAAAATCCGTTATCATATCCCATCAATTCTGAGAAGATATATGGCCGCGACTCACAAGTTGCGAGTAGAGGGTGTCCTGGTTAATACTGACAGTTCTGTGAATGTCAGTGAGCTCTCGTCCTCTCTCCGTCTCACTTCCGCCTCTCTCCGCTCTTCCTCCCTCTCCTCCTCCCTCCCATCTCTCTCTCCTCTCTCTTCCTCCCTCTCGCGTTCACCCTCACCCTCCCTTCTCTCTCTCCTCGTCGTCCTCTCTCTCTCCTCATCTGTCCTGTTCTGCCTGTCTGTTCTGTCTGTCTCAGTATATTCTATTATTGGTTCTATCCTATTAACAAAATACTATATCGGTTTCCGGGTCGGGGCGGTCTGTCTGTCTGTCTATTCTGTCTGTCTCTGTCCTGTCTCTGTCCTCTCTGCCACTTGGGTCTTTCTGTCTCTCCCTCTCCCTTCTCTCCTCAAGATCTTCCTCGTGTTGTCTCTCCATGCGTCCTCGTGTCTCTCCTCCTGATCTGTCTGTCCTCCTCCGCCTCTCTCCTCCGCGCATCCTCTCTCTTCCCCTCCTTCTTCCCTCTCTCATCTCTCTCAGAACAGAGAGAGAACAGAAGACAACGGAACGTACATGAATTTACCGAAGACAAGGGTCCTAGCAGCAAAAAACAATCGCCTATTAGGCCTCGGTTCATACCTAATCGCCAGCTTTACTATTTCCCCATTCCTGAAATTCTGAAGAAAAGATCAGATCGCTTTTGAGGGAGAATGTTCTCAGAAATGGATTTGCCCTCAAGGGAGTTATGAACCCCCTGTAAAACAACGGTGCAGTTAAAAAAAATGATTGTTTTTTCCGTCGGCGCCTTAGAATAGCCCAAGGTTATGGTTTGTACGTGTTGTTGCGTTGCGTGCCGGTGCGTGTGGCCGTGTCGTGAGCTCGTGCTGGCGTGGGTGGTCCTTGTGCCAAGACCATGGCAAATTTCCACAATAGGCTTGTATGTTTCGGGGGAAGAGGACCATCTCACAGGAACGCAACTAGTAAGAGCATCCGCCGCCACCCCCAAGGCATATAGAGAGAAAGGCGAGAGAAGAGGAGAGGAGTGTGTGTTGTGTTGGTGGGTTTTTGTTTGTGGTGTGTGAGGAGATGAATGGAAATAAGGGGATAGAAGGATAGAGGAGAGAGAGAGCGAGGAGCGACAGAGAGAGAGAAAGGGGGGAGAGTGGGGGGGTGGGGGGGGGGGGGGGGGGAGCTCAACCTACGAAAAGTTGATCTAATGGTGATGCACCTTATGTGTAATTAATGAGGATTATGAATGAATGATGATGATTATGATAACGAACGATCTTTATTATTTTTTTCCAAGGCTGTGTGCTAAATGCCTGATTTCATTTTTTTTTTTTTTTTTTTTGTTTTTTTTTTTTTTTTTTTTTTTTTTCTTTTTTTTTTTTTTTTTTTGTTTTTAGTGTTTTTCTAATTAAAAAACACAACCCGCCCCTTTGGTCTCTTTTTTTTCGCTTTAAATGGGCTAAGAAAAGTATTCATCCTAAAAACTTAATTACGGGAGACGGTGCACGACAACAAGGAAGAGCTAGCAGAGGAGAGCGAGAGAGAGAGAGATAGAAGAGAGGAGAGTAGCGTATTACGGTTAAGAAAAAGATAAGCGGATGACACAAAGCAAGCGACGTGGCATTTTTTTATTTTAATTTTTTCCGTGTTTGTAAACCCGATTTATATAGATATTACCAACAGATGAAGCAGCTATTAACCTGTCATCAAAGGGGGTGATACAAGAAAAACTCATGATAGGAAAAGAGAGACAATAACTTTTGTTCGTGTGTTTCAAAGCTATCCTTCTTCGCTATGGCTGTTTTGGTTTCATCACTCACTTCGTCCGACAAAATGCCGTTTTGTAATCCCTAAATTCATTTACAAACACCCGCACGTAACATTAGTATTCACAGAGGGCTAATGTTAGCAGCGGGTCGTATTTACGAAGAGGACACCATACTGAATATACACATCGGAACAGCTTTTACCTTTAATCCGGAAGTTTTAGAGGTCCTTGCTCATGTCAAGTTTTGCTGTCTCCTTTTTCTCCCTCCCCTTCCCTTTCAGTTTTTATTTGTTTGACTTTTTTTTTATTTTTTTTTTTTTATTTTTCTATCTAAACACACATGTACAATTTTAAACGTATTTTTTTTAAAAAAACTATTTTTTCCTCCACATAATATTGCGAGGTACCCCTTTTTTTTTTTTTTTTTTATTTTTTTTTTTGAAAAGCCAGGTAAGTAATAGAATATGTGGCTCTCTTTACCCCCTTGTGTGGGCTTGGACAAAATCACCACAAGTTGAGAACTTTTCTTCTTGTCTGTCTTGAATTTTTTTCTTGTTTTATTTTATTTTTTCTTTTCCGTTTCGTTTTAGATACCAATATATTTAGTTTTTCTTTTTTTTCTTTTCGCCTTTTCCCCCGGGGGTGGGGGGGGGGTTAGCTGGTTTTGTTTTTTTTTTTTTTTTTTTTTTTTTTTTTTTTCGCGGGAGGAATGTTCCCCTGTTCGAAAAGTGAGACCCATGCAATTATCTTATTTCCAGTGTCGTGCTGGTTAGAGGCAGAAGTTTTTGGGTTGCCAGGGGTGGGGGGGGTTGGCCTTTTTGGTTTGCGCGGGAGGGCCGCCAATTGCAGACAGTACGTCAGGTTATCTTTGATCGTTTTGCAATAGTTTTTATTTTTCTAATCTCTGCTTCTTGTTTGGCTGGTTTGTTTGCTGGTATGTTGCACTTTTAAATTTTTTAGAAAGCTGTAAGACTTACCTGGACCTAAACCTCCCTTCTCTGGGATTCACTTTAGTCAAGCAGAGAAGTAGCCCATGAATATGATTTATATTCTCTGTGTCTGTCTTCAAAGGCATTCTTCCTTCTTCTTCTTCTTCTCGAAATGCTACAGGACGCGTTTTCCGCGCTAATGCCACGTGGATCTGCTCTGTGGCTACCTCTCATCTTCAGCTAGCCATGGGTGCCCTTCAGATCCATGCTGCAATTCACCTCCGCTTCAACCAGATCCTTATCCCATGCCTGTACTCAGTTGGCCCACTTTCGTCCCTTATTCCTTCCCCGGTGGATTCCTGTCCGCTGTTTATTTTGTCGCGCGGTGCTGCTTTGTTGTTCTTCAGCAGAGTGGCCAATTCCGCCTGCGCCCACCACTCCAAAACCTAATCTGAATCTATGTTGATGTGTGATCGTGGTCGATTCTCTTCCCCCCATACTGGTTAATATTGCTGTAGAAGTAGCATTGGATCCCGGTTGTTGAACCCTTGGGTGGTAAGAAATAGACCACTAAAATATGTGGACTATGCTACAGCTCTGCTCGGGTTGCCAAAGATGTCTGGCACATCAGACAGTGTCCCAATCCAATGTGTCCCGAATCGGTGGCCGAAAGGCCTCCTCTTGAAGGCGATATAAAAGTATTGTTTTCCCAGATGCACCATGACGGTGTTCCCACTTGCTGGGAGTGAGGGATTTATATTATTACGTCATTATTTGCATGCTTTTGTCTTTTCATTCATTCCCTTGTTTCTTGATTTCTTTCTCCTCACAACACATCCCATCCCTCGTAATCTCTCTTTTCCCTTTATTCTCGTCTTTCCTATCTTTATCCCTCTTTTTCCGAGTTCTTCCCTTCTTTGCATTTTTTTTACCACGTCATTGTTGTAATGATCAATGAACTTACACCCTGCAGTTTGTCCGCCATCAACATCCCTTTCCCACTGCTGATTCTGTTCAACACATAGTGTCGTCAGCCAGTCTAGAGAATAACGATCTCTGTAATAATTCGTAGCTCCTATAAGCATTTCTGGTCACTGACAATGTTTGGATTTCACTCGATCCTTGACATTTTGACGGTTACACCATGTTTTGACTTCCTGTTTCTTTTTGCCACGTCATTTTTGCAATGATTGATGGAATTGTTAGCCTCATCGGACTCTGGCATTACAGGCAATGAACAGCTGACTGTATCTTCAACAGCGTCAAAACTGACGCTATAACTAAACTGAATCTTGTATTCCTTTAATACTGATCTGAAACTCAAATTTCTTTTCTCTTCTTTAGTAAAAAAATGTCTGTCGAGAGGGAACCAAATGGGCAAACTACCAAACCCTCTCCTCCAATCCTCCTCCAGCTAAAACCATTTCTCGTATATGTTCTTCAGAACCCTGACAAGGTTCTTCAGGTTACACATGATATTCACATTAGACACTCACTCATAAGTTTCGAGCCATTGATCTTTGACTCATTCACTTGCACTAAGTAAAATTAATTCATTGTCAGGATTTGCTCAAGATGCCAGAAAGACACCTTAAACACAGTTCAACAATGTTGTTCGAGATGTAATTTTGAAAGGTCTCTAAAGATCTTTGTATGTTTTAAATTTTAAGGGATCGTTACGTATTCTAGAAAGAATGTTTTCAGCAGATGGCAGTTCAATGTGGATTCTTCTTGTAAAACCAAACATTTCCAGTAGTTGGGTGTTATTTCGCTTACAGTTGGGTGTTAGTTTCGCTTACAGTCTAAATCATCTACGTCGATGATCTTATGCTCATATCAACATAATCAGGAGATCAATGATAAACAGGAAAATAAAACCAAAGCCAATTTACACAGAAAAACAATTAAAAAGGAAAGCGGGGTGGGGAATCGAGATAAGCAAGTGAGTGTTCCGAAAATTTGATTTTTCCCCCTCGTAAATTACGGGAAATAGACCCTTTTTCTCTTTTTCTTTTTTTTTTTTAAAGTTTTTTTTTACATGGAGCCCCTTCCAGACACGCCTCCGCTGTAACTCTACCTCCGGCTATAGCTTCGTAACGAGCAGGTCACGGATCTCTCGGCTCTTGTCTTTTCAAGGGCTTTGATCTCAGACATCCTGTCGTCAGGAAGATGAGTAATCATACACGGGGGCCATCATGGTAATGGCTAGAACCACTGTACGTTATGTACTGATCCGACGGGTTAAACCCTTTTACGTTACACCCTGGTTAATGATGGTCGGGGCATATCAGTCAAGGGTAAGATAAAGCTGGTGGAATTACCAGCGTTTGATAAAAACAAAAACAAAAAAAAAACAAAAAAACTGAATGTGTAGGCGTGCGTTTCCTGTCAATTAGTGCGGAGCTGGTCAGATGCTGAGAAGTCTGTGAGGCACGTGATTAACCTTCTCCATTATCCGATCGCTGCAGACTTGAAAGTCAACAAGCATCTACTTTTTTCACCTCTCAAGTTCTTTTCAAGTTCCTATAACAAGGGCAGACCTGCTGGGTTTTTTTTTGTCAATGAGAGGTTGCTTTTTTAAACCCTGGTGTATGTCTTCCTGAGTGTCTCCTTTCATGTGATGGGTAGAGCAAGGTATGTAAATATTGACCTTACTGCCTCGCCCCACCTTTCCACCCACTTCTCAAGGAAACAGCCATCTTCTGCACACGCAAAGGAACGAGTACTTTTCTCTTTCTTTTTATCAAGAGTGGACCAGGTTCTAATTGTAATAGTTAAAACACAGGACAGCTTGAAGACCTAGCCTAGCATGTACAGAAACGTAAGTTGGTGCATGTGGTTCAATCAGTGCCCAACAACAGGTTCACAAATTGCATTCTCTGTGGTTGAATATTGAGTTGAGCATAGATTGCAATGATCACACACACACACACACACACACACACACACACACACACACACACACACACACATATATATATATATATATATATATATATATATATATATATATATATATATATATATATTAAAACAAAACAAAACAAAACAAAACAAAAAAAACCGAGAGTGTGTGATTAGTCACAAATTCATTTATTCTGGTTAAAAAAAAAATCAAAGTAAAAAAAAGGGCAAACATAGATACCTGGACACCAACATTTCAATGTCAAGCAAGTGACAGGATATTGATATCTGGTTCAGATGTACCGGCTATTTATGTTTTAGATACACACGCACGCATGTACTTGCGCACGCACACGTACGGACACCCATATTTTTAGGTCAAGCAAGTGACAGGATATTGATATCTGGTTCACATGTACCAGCTATTTATGTGTTGCATACAGCACGCACGCATGTATGTATCTACGTACGTAGGCACACACGCACACGTACACACACAACAACACGCACGCACGCACGAACACACACATGCACACGCGCACGTACTCACACACACACACACACACACACACACACACACACACACACACACACACACACACACACACACACACACACACACTCACTCACTCACTACAACAAAAGAAAGCTATGGATGAGCAAAGTGTAATCTTAAGAGATCACCTGAATGAAGGGGTATGATTATATCCAGAGAGAGAGAGAGAGAGAGAGAGAGAGAGAGAGAGAGAGAGAGAGAGAGAGAGAGAGGACGTTTGCCTCATGAAAGAGAGCGTTTGGAAAGAGAAGAAGAACGCTCTCCGAAATCTTGCAATGAAAACGTGGTGGTGTAAAAACGTGCAGGAGTTGAAGAACAAGCTCGTTAGTCGGGAGTGTACAGCTAGAGAAGATCCGAAAAAAAAAAATAATCAAGGAGCTTGATTATAAGCAGATGTGGGGCACCAACAGTTTATATGGAAACATTTTCTTTCACCAGGATGCAAGCGAAGGGAACGAAGCAAAACGAGCAATAGCAATGAATTTACAGCATGAACGTGTGACAGCTTTATTGTGTGCTTTCTGTACCTGATCAAGAAGACGCGGGTAGTGACCAGCAATGAGAGATTTACAGTAATCCGAAACTGAAAGGACAACCCCACTGATTTGACCGGATCCTCTCAAAGAAGGAAATTGACCTCATCCTGTGGAAGATGACGTCCAGTAGAACTCATTCGCCAGAGCCCCAAATAGCACATTTGATAAAGTGTGCTGTAGTTCAAAACAGTTGAACTGCAAGGACGTTGTAGAGGACGAGGCATTTACTAAAAAATTGTATGTATGCATATACACAGCCGTTCATTCTGTCTGTCTATCTGTCTTTCTGTCTGTTTGCCTGTCTGTCTGTCTGTCTGTCTGTCTGTCTGTCTCTCTCTCTCTCTCTCTCTCTCTCTCTCTCGCGCTGTGTGCTTGTGCGTTATGTGTGTGTGTGTGTGTGTGTGTGTGTAAATATGACCAGTGTTCCCTATCCAATAAACAGCACGCACTGCCTCTCCGATTTCTCCAGCGTGGTCCACGAGTGAACACATAAAGAAAAGAAAAGTGCCTTTGAACTGACAGCTGTCTGCAGCCAAGGGGCGATTACTCCGCGAGCCGTGTCACAACATATCGATCGAGTCACAAGGGGAGGGCAAACGGAACAGGAAACATACTATTACTTGGAAACAACACTTTCCCCAACCTCGCAGTCTAATAATATGACTGGTAAATAAAGCAGGTTTTGTTGTTGTTGTTTCCAATTTACTGCTTTGCTTTTTTTTTTTTTTTCAATGCCACATAGAACAAAACTACAACGACTGAACAAACATATTCCATGAATATCTCGTGTGTAGCCTATTGAATAGTCAAACTGTTCATAGGTAATAGGCATCATCTCACCATGTATTCACGTTTACCTATGTCAAACAGTGTCATGTCACAAGTTCTCATCTGCTTACTTTTAAACAGTCTATGACATATCTAATGTTCACATTTGCACCTTCTGAACAGCTTCTTCTGTTTGATCAAAGTTTCCCATCTGCTTGTTTTAAACATCGTCTGTCTTATTACATATTCTCGTCTGCTTGATTATCAATTAAATGTTTTACCTGCTTGTTTTAAGCAGAATCTCCTTAATAAGATAATTACATCTAAGTCTGTGTGTGTGTGTGTGTGTGTGTGTGTGTGTGTGTGTGTGTGTGTGTGTGTGTGTGTGTTTACAAAATTGTCTGTCTTATTGTGTGTTACTATTGGCTTATTTTGAACAGCGTCTATTTAGTCTTATATTTACGAATATTCTGTTTGTAATCCGCGTCTGTCCCATCACGCATTCATATCTGCTTATTTTAAAATAGTGTCTGTTTTGTCATATCTTATATTTCTAGACTTTGAACAGCGTCTGTCTATTCAAAATATTCGCATACACTGATTTTTAACAGTCTCAGTCTTATGAATATACTTGTATCTATGTGTTTTAAAGCAGGCACTTTCCTATCGTATACTTACGTCTGTTTGTTTTATACAGACGCCGTCTTCTCTATTACGTACATAAGCTTGTGATGTTTTCAACGTTTTTTTTAGTCACCTTGAATACTTTTCAATGAGGCGAGGCAAAAAAGATCTATTTAACCGACTTTTACTCAAGCAAAAAAGAACCACTGACCGCCAAATGAAAAAAAAAAAGCCCAGCCCAAATACAAAGCAAACATGACGCGTTTCGACGTGTTGGATCTTTTTCAGGCAGGATACATAATATTCAATGCAATGGGAATAAAGGACGAATTGATAGTCACTGATCTCTTAGATCTGTGTGCAAAACCATGGTCTTGAGTAAACAACTAAAATTATGGAATGGAACTGATGATGACGACATTATGTGGGCTGTGTTATAATGATGATGAATGAAATAGTAACTAGACTTACCGGAAAGATCAAATGCGGCCCAAGATTGGACCCATTAAATTTTGTCCCGGATCCAGCCCGAAAGTCTCTCTCTCTCTCTCTCTCTCTCTCTCTCTCTCAATGTTCGAACCTCATAAGATAGGAAATCTCACGAGCTGTTTGCACCTTTTAAAGATATAGTTCACAGAGATCGTTGAAGAAGAAGACTACTGCATGTATTGATATCTTTATGCTCGTGAGATGTGTGGATTCGGATTTCAGAACACAACACTCTGCCCAAAATTTCCTCTTCTTTCTTTTCTCCTCCTCACACACCACACATACACACATGCACGCACGCACCCGCCCACCCACCCACACCTCAGAAACGGTGGTTTTAATTTTCTTCGGGTTCAATAGAATCTTCATTGGAGTACCAGATGACGTGCAAACTGGACGAGTTCACGTCCCCGAAGACTGAGACGATTAGATGACTTTCAACAGACGATGACAGACTGATAGACCTCTCTCTCTCTCTCCTCTCTCTCTCTCTCTCTGTTCACGATGTTTGCTTGGCCGCTGATGGAAAGTGCTCTTGGTGAGGGGAAAGAGTGGCAGGAACTATCGCAGAGTCAGTATTTTACAGTGCTAAGGCATCCCCCGGCAGTGACAAGTGGCCCGGAATCAAATGGTTAGAGATGTGTCAGCAGAGCTCATAATGGTTTGTGTGGTTGTGAGTTCTGGCGGCTGGTAGGATGGGATTTCCAGGGCTTTCAAACTTCTCTCTGTCCAGTCTGCAGTAGTGAATGGGAACCCGATTCAGATCAGGAAAGGCTAAAGCGGCAGGGGGAGAGAAGTGGACGCCCCTAGACACGGTAAACATCTAGTAGAGTTTTTTTTTTCTGTCCCTGGGCCATTAGAAAAAAAACATACACCCAAAGATGCCAGAGAGGCCAGAGAAATAAATACCATCCTCAACTGCCAAACCAACCAGTTGGGAACAATTCTGCACAACCCCTGGATGCCTGCGCTATGTTGACATATAGATTCAGAAATGTACAGGGTATTATAATAAGACGTCAAGGGATATGACTGCTGCCTGGCAGATGGCATTGTAGGCCGGACACTGGATGCCAGACGCCACAGAACCATCCACTGTAGAGTGCCCAT
>JADBJO010000152.1:547951-550451 GCA_016801955.1 Conus betulinus
AGCGATGGAACAGACACAGCAGTGGGGCAGGGTGCTCTTCACGGACAAGTCACGCTTTACTCTGTCCCACTGTGATGCCCGCAGGCGCGTGTGGCGACGGGTGGGGAGCGGTTTGTGGATGCCTGCGTTCAGGAGCACGATCGCTACGGAGGCGCATCCGTGATGGTGTGGGGCGGCTTCCATCTTCACGGCAGAACCCCTCTGCACCTTATTAGAGGTAATCTCACCGGAAACAGGTACAGAGATGAGATTGTGAGGCCTGTCATCATCCCCCCTCCTCCAGGCCATGGGACCAGACTCCATTCTTCAAGATGACAACGCCACTCCTCATCGCGCTCTGGTGGTCAGGGACCTCCTGCAGCATCAACAGGTTATCCGTACGGACTGGCCAGCCCGATCCCCGGACTTGGCACCCATCGAAAACCTCTGGGACATCCTCGGACGCCGAGTCATGGACAACCATCCTGCGCCTGTTGATGTTGCTCAGCTGTTCCAGTTTCCTGCAGCAGGAATGGCTCGCAATCCCTCATCAGATGCTGCAGAACCACGTCCACTCCATGCGGCGACGGCTGACGGAATGTCTGGCAGCAAATGGTGGTCACACCAGCTACTGAACATGAACAAACTGAATTGACATTTCTTGCAACTTTTCGAAAGGGGGGGGGGGGGGGGGGGGGGGGGGGGGGGGGGGGGGGGGGGTGGGGGGGGGTTCTGATGTCTGTGTCGTTCTGATGTCTGTCAAGGTGATGAAATGTGTCGTGTTGATGTTTTTTTTTTTTTCAGTTGAGTCGGAAGATGAAATGTCAAATTAAATTATCCTATCAGATGGATGTTTTCTTTTCTTTTGTTGTTTGCTCTTGAGAGAGGATTGTTCTTCCGGCCCTTAACTTTTCTTGACCAGTATATATCAGCTGAGTGGCATTTACAACATCAACAACTGTAAATAAAGAAACAACAGCTGAACATTGTATGCTCCATGTTGTGAAAACATGTATCACAAAACACACCACGCGCGCGCGCGCGCGCACACACACACACACACACACACACACACACACACACACACACACACACACATACACGCGCGCGCGCGCGCGCGCACACACACACACACACACACACACACACACACACACACACACACACACACACACACACACACACACTTTTTGATGACCGTGCTGATCCTTTCATGCGATTTGGATCAATCTTGGCCATCGCTGGTCTGTAACATTTAATGATCTGAGGGGTCAACAAAGCAAAAATGCCATTTAAAAAAAGGGACCCCCACGCTGCGAAGTCAAGATTCCCCCGCGCTTTTTGTCGATTTAATTCTAAACTGGTCTGTCCGGGCAGCTTTCTGGCATTCTTATGCAGGGAGTAAGAGACATTTTTTTCACAATATTAATGGCTTTTGTCCTTTTCTGCCAGCCCACTTGGGGAAGGTGGCGATAAAAAAAAAAAGAGTTTCTGGAGAGAGAGAGAGAGAGAGAGAGAGAGAGAGAGAGAGAGAGAGAGAGAGAGAGAGAGAGAGAGAGAGCACAGACAGGCAAATAGACATGTAGGCAGCGGCAGGCAGGAACACAGGCAGACAGACAGGCAGGCAGGCAGGCAGACAGGGACACAGGGAGGGATAGAAACAGAAATAGCCAATACAGAGAAAGAGAGAGAGAGAGAGAGAGAGAGAGAGAGAGAGAGAGAGAGAGAGAGAGAGAGAGAGAGAGACAGACAGACAGACAGACAGACAGACAGACAGACAGACAGACAGACAGACAGACAGATTTTTCCCCCAACAACTCGCATGCTAGGCTTTATCAAAACCGTTTGCAATTTCAACCACAGAGCCTGCAATGTGTTTTTTCATAGGCTTATGTCACAACGATGAAATCCGAATATACAATAACTCATTTTCATCCTACGGGTATGAAATATAAGGGTAACAGTGCATTTTTTTTTCTTTCTTCTGCCTTTGTATATTTCTTTCTCAGTGATGTGAGTTACTGTACCTCCAGATAAGCATTCAAACCGTAAGAACTCGTTCACAGTGAATGCTCTTCTAGGCAGTAAACTTTACTGTTATCATAAGACATACGCCAGTCTGTTTATTGTTAAAAATAATTTTAACCCTTCCTGCAGGCTAAGAGTTTGAGCCGACGAAATAAGTAGTGGTACGCGCACAGCCATATTACAGTAGACAGAACCACATACTTACAGAAAATGTCCTTGCAAAAGCGTATGAGAGTGTACACACCTATATGATTTTAGAAATGAATAATCACTCCATGTCTCATTTTACCCGTGCAGCCAGAAGGACAAAACGTCCAGAAGGACCGTCACGTCATACAAACAGTTTATTCCTGATGGATTTTTATAAACACCCCCCCCCCCCCCCCCCACTCCCCCCTTGCTTCGTTCTTTGCCCATTCCACCTCCCGGCAATAAAACGGAAAGGATTGATTTTCCGCCTCGTTGGTTTGACAGTTGAGGACAGTGCCGCTTT
>JADBJO010000152.1:565451-570451 GCA_016801955.1 Conus betulinus
AGCTTGCCTGTCACTATCTTCAAAGCGGTTGTCAGGCTACTACCAGAGAAATAGCAGCAGGGTGCCTCGTCTAGATACTATGGGTGGGCGGACACAATCAAAGACTGATCTGGCTCAGTAGTGCAGCCTAGAGCTTACAGTTATATAAACTTCGAGTTACTTCTGCAGGTGCACAACCATTTTCGCTGCTTCTCTCAACTATTGTCATTTTCGCGATATCAGTGCAGCGCAGGATAGACCTCTAACTCTCACTCTTGTGATGTCGCGGTCTGCTACGTCCGCCTTTGGTGTCTGTGGACATCAAAAACCCGAATCTAACAGAACCAAGCCCCGATCAGCTAACCAGACTCACACAGGAGACGAAAGTCGTCTCTAGACAGGCGTAAAAAAACTGGTCGTCATTAGACAGGCGAAAACAAATGCCCGAAGCTAGTCTGGCGTAACAAATGATAGTAGAAAGAAACTCGTGGAGAGCGTGGCAGCAGCAGAGAGTCCTCAGAAGAGAAGCCCCCTTCAAGCGAGTGTTTCGGCCCTTATCTCCTGACACTCTAGGGGGGTTGGGCCACACCCGGTTCATGACTCCGGATGTCCCTCTGCTGCCCCTTTTTTTCCCATCTTGGGATGAGCCATGACTGGGATTCGAACCCATGCCCTTCTGGACATGCTCATTTCCACTTAATGACTCGCGCACTAACCACTGAGCCACAGGGACACCTGATATTTGTAGGAAAGTTAAGCCTTATGAAGTTCACTTTTGTTCCTCCTTGACCAGATCCAACTTGAACACCTCTCTGCCGCTTCTGCCATTGCTTTCAGGGCTTTGGTTTTTTTTCCCTCCCTGCAACTGAGAGCTGTTTCATGAGGCTGTATGCAGACGTTCCCACAAACCCCCTAGCTCCAATTTCTGCAGTGAGGACTTTGACATGATAGCCTTCTCTCCTCAGGATGTTTGCCAGATCAGCATACTTTTCAGTCTTGTAGATCTGAGCTGCCTCCATTCTGTTCTCATATGGCACCGTGAGCTCGATCATGATCAGCTGCTTGGTTGACTGAGAGTGTAATACTATGTCTGGTCTCATGCCACTCTTGCTGATAATCTCTGGGTGACTATTCCATTCTGGGAGGTCTGCTGTGCACTCCCAGTCATCTGCCCCGTCCAGCAGACTCTGCCTGCATGTTCCGAGTGGCACTGTTGTTGTTCTTGGCCATGATTCGCTGCCTCCTGCCGTGAAGAAATGTTGCGGGTGCTTTTGGAGTCCTGATTTTCCCCTTTTGTGGTGTTGGTACTAGCCCAGACTACTTGTACAATCTCTTTGAGCACTTGGTTGTGCCTCCATGTGTACCTTCCTTGAGCCAGGGCTACTTTACATGAGCTTAGGACATGCTGCACAGTTTTGTTTTTCATGGCAAAGGGGGCATGAAGGATCGTCTGTTTTTCCCCCACTTCACCAGGTTTTTGCATTTGAAGGCAGAAGGTCATATGCAGATCTGAGAATGAAGCTGATCCTGAGAGGGGCCATGTGCCAAATGTCATTCCAAGTGAGACTTCTTTGGAGTGCATTCTCCCATGTTGTCCATTGCCCTTGCTGGCTCTGTTGGACTGCTTTTTGGAGTCTTGTTTGGTCTTCTTCTTTTCTCATCTCCTGAATCATCATGTCTCTTTTGGCTTTTCCTTTGGCCTTGACCACCATTCAGTTTTGGTCACCCCCAGTCCTTGTCTGTTGTCTGTGTGTGTCCTGTTATTTCTCTGATCTTGAGACTTTCTTTTGCAGAATCCATCGCCTCTTGAACTTTCCATTTTCTGCCTGTCTTCAGCTGGGGCTTGATTGCTTCAACCACCTTGTCTCCTGAGTCCTCCAGCATGCTTTGAAGTCTGATCTTCCCTGCTTTATATTCCTCCAGGATGGATTTCAGTGGTAGTTTCAGCTTTGCTTGGCGACAGTATAACGCTATGTCAGTCAGACAGGGTGGGACACCAAGCCATTTCCTTGTGAACTTGTTGATTTTGGATTCCATTGCCTCCACTATGCTGGTGCAGATGTCGTATATATCATCAGAGGCCATAGAAGCTTTGGTATCAGCATGAACTGCAGACACCAGACCTTGTATTTGCCAGGGAGCCCACACTGGTCAATGGTCTCCAAGCCTTCTTCCGACATCTGTTTGGTTTCTTTTGCTCTTCGTGTGTCTTTCAGCGTATCATCATACCATCTTCCAAGGCTCTTGACTGGCTCTTCTGTTACTGTTGGGAATGGTCTGGTTGGCAACACTGAAGACCACAGATTTGGCCACTTTTCCTTTCCTCAGTGAGAGACTCCGTGATTTCTTTGGCTTGAACTTCATTCTGGATGAGGCAACTATGTCGTCCAGCCTCTCCAGCACGTGACGTGTCTCGTCTTCTCTGGATGAAATCACTGTAGTGTCATCATGAAGGCCTTGAGAGGGGGGCATCTTGTATCCATCGCCAAGGTCTGTTTGTCTTGCGTTGCTTGTTGCTGCTTTCAAGATGACTTCCATTGCCAACACGAACAGTATTGGGGAAATGGCGCAGCCCATTGCAATGCCCACTTCCAAGTTGATCCAATCTGTTGTGTACTCCTTGGGTAGAGAACCGCATTGAGAAGCCATTGAAAGTACTTCTTGAGCATGTCGCAGATGTTCTTTGGCACATGGTACATCTTAAGAGCCAACTGTATCATCTCATCATGGGGTACAGATCCATATGCGTTTGCCAGGTCGAGCCACACTACGTCCAGGGTCTCTCTTTTCTGTTTTTGCTCTTTGGATTGCGTCCCAGATCATTGTGGCGTGTTCTACACAGCCAGCCACGCCTGGAATGCCACCTTTCTGGACTGACACATCCAAGTACTTGTTTTCCATGAGGTACTTGGTCAGCCTTGCTGCCATGACAGAGAAGAAGATTTTCCCTTCGACGTTCAGTAGTGATATTGGCCTGAACTGGCTGATGTCACTTGAGTTTTGTTCTTTGGGGATGTACACACCATCTGCCGTCATCCACTGGCCGCTGATCTTCTGATTTCTCCAAGCTGATCGCAGCAGCCTGTGGAGCCACTCCAGCACCTTGGGACATTTCTTGTACAGCTGGTAAGGTATTCCGTTTGGCCCTGGTGATGATTTGGCTCTGGCTTTGTCGACCACCTTCTTGATTTCCGCCAACGTTGGAGGCTTGTCATTGAACTGTTCCTCAGGGTTGGTTGCCCACACCAGACCTTGAATGTCGAGTGGTGCTTTGCTCTGTGAGTCAGAGTATGTTTTTCTCAGATGCTGCTCAAGAACTCCTTTGTCCACACTTAGGGTCCCAGATTTTGGCTGCTCGAACAGAGTTCTGGCAAACTGGAAGGGGTCTCTGAAGAAACGCTCTTGTGTCTTCTTCTTTTTTGCTCTTCCTCTTCCTCGCAGATTCTGCTTTGCTGAGGGCACTGTGTTTTGCTTTCAGGTCTTCCCAGAGTTTTTCCAAGCCTTGTTTTTCAGCTGGCAGAGCAGTCTTCATTTGCTTCTTGAGGTTTTTCTTTTGGACCCTGATCTTGTCCATCTCTTCTTGGCGTCTGGATTTCTTTGGAGGTGTTTTTTCTTTGGGTAGTTTTGCTCCATAGGCGTCTCTACATGTGGCATACACAATGTCCCCATATGTGGCTAGTTTATGTTCCAGGGTGCTTTTCCCTATCAGTGCATCGAGTCTTTGGACAATTTTTGCATCCAGTTTCTCCCAATCTTCAGTCTCGTTTGCTCGTGGCAGGCTGAGTTTCAGGCGCCTGGCATCGAGGGCCTGTGCAAATTCCTCATCCGAACCAACAGCGTGGATGTCCTTGGCACTGTGGTTTAAATCCTGGCCTTGGTCTTCCGACGTCTTATCTGCTGATGCAGTGCGCTGCTGCTCATTCAGATGAGTCTTCACACATCCCATCTTTGTTCTGTGGATCTTCATGCCACGGGTGGTAGCGAAACGCTTTCCACAGACACATGGATATTCCATTTGGTCCATGTTCGTAGTCCGTTTGGGATTTGCAGTCGTGATTGGTTGAGCACCGATGGATTCATCATTCTCCCCCTTTCGGTGAATCCTGGGAGCATCTTTTCTTTTTTTGTTTTTCGTAGCCACATGTTGAAGGCAAGTGGGGAGCCAGCCCACAGAGCCCTTGGTTCTGGTCTTTCCCAGTGTCCTCCGGTCTTTCCCGGACGTCCTCCGGCCTATTCCCGGAAGTCAATGGTTTACCCATGCATCAGTAGAAAGAAACTCGTGGAGAGCGTGGCAGCAGAGAGTCCTCAGAAGAAGAGAAGCCCCCTTCAAGCGAGTGTTTCGGCCCTTATCTCCTGACACTCTAGGGGGGTTGGGCCACACCCGGTTCATGACTCCGGATGTCCCTCTGCTGCCCCTTTTTTTTTCCCATCTTGGGATGAGCCATGACTGGGATTCGAACCCATGCCCTTCTGGACATGCTGTAATCTTTCGCGTGCATTTCTCATGTTGACACCAGTTTTGGTTTCCTCTCCATCTGTGGCCTTGGTGAGTTCGTGTCGTGATCACCAGAATGGACAAGTTCATGGGGACTGCCATCGATCGGACATAGAAGCGTTCTTTTGAGGAGGTGGAAGGGGAGGTACCTGGTGGCCCACGCTCGCTCCATGATATTGATGATAGATTCTAGACAGGATTCTAGAAGGCGTGACAAATGGTTCTCTTCACAGTAGAGAATCCGATAGTTTCTACATGTTGTTAGTGAAGCGTTGATTTACACTGTAATGCCCTGCACTTCGCCTGTCCGTTCCCACCGGTTTTGTCGGACTCTGCGAGGGAAGTTACTTTTCTCACTGGCGTCTGTTGGGTTATCTGTTATCAATTCAAAACAGAAACCTGCTGACCAATTAAAACAAAACCTGGTGCAAAGATTGATAGAACCAGCATGGCAATTCTTTTTGCAGAGGCGGATTAAAGAGTCAATCCTGGATCCGTTTATAAACGTCCTTGAAACCTGACGAAT
>JADBJO010000152.1:602951-605451 GCA_016801955.1 Conus betulinus
ACTTCCATCGAATCAATGGATTTCCTTCAATAACCTGAAAGCTTGTTAGGACGTCGACTGCGACACATGCCTGGTTTTCCTTTATTCAATATGGAGCACGCCTAATTTCACACGATGCATCCGAAATTTCCACGCGCTAAGCTCTCGGTCAGAGATTGAACTCTAGGCCCTGTGGTCAAATGGCGCGACTACAAGTGATGATCGTCAGACATGTTTACGATTCTGGATGCAAAAGTCTCCCCTTTAGTCTGGTTCTATCGATTCTGCGATTTAACACAAAGAGTACAGGAAGGAACGAAAAGGGTGGTGGTTTGATGTAGATATTCCAAACCAGAGAGAGAGAGAGAGAGAGAGAGAGAGAGAGAGTTAATGGAATGTGGGGTGACTGTGTTTGGTATGGATACGTATGTGGGAGCGGTAACGAGGTGGTAGTTTGAGTTCAAGAAAAACCGCTTGACGTCATCTGCTCTGCACATCATGTATAGCAATTAAAGTCAGGAAGAGAAGATGGAATTGAAGGTTTCTGGTCTGAGGAAGTGGAAAACCTGCTTCAGTGTGAAGTTGAATCTCGTGCAGAGGGAAATTCACTGTCTGCTAAACTGCCTGAAGTGCAGCAATGCAATTAAAGCCTTGGGGATTGGGCTAGATTAAACGAAACAAGGGAAAAAATGTGTTCGTTTCGTCAGCGTGTGGCAGATTTATCTTTTGTTTATCTTCCGTTCCCATTCAGTCAGTGAAACTGCTCCCACACTACTAATTTTATCCCCATCCACACCCCCTCTAGCTGCCACCCTTCCCTATAACCCACCCCACTCCACCCCCTCTCTCTCTCTCTCCACCCATGCATACTCAAATCCAGGTCTATCCCGCCGCAGGTCCAGTACAGGCAGTCTGGTAGAAATCAGTACCAAGTCGTCAGGGAGAAAGCCATCAGAAGACATTGCACTGCTGCCGAGGCACTTCAGTGTGGACGTATTAGGTTTGTTTTGATGCGCGTGTTTAATTGCCATGCACGCAGTCAGGGTACTATGGTTGCAGGCTTTTGTTTGCGATACAGTTTCTCTACTTACAGAATAATCTGAAAACAGTAGGAAGCCCTTCAACTGAAGCAAATGCCGTGGAAGTGTTTCTTGGGCACACTCCTATCATAATATCTAAAAGGCTATTTGTTTGGAAATCTGAGCAAAGAAACAAGACGCCTTCATTTGTTCAAGGAGGCACTTAGTTCGCAGAATTAGCGTCCCTCGTTACATTATGTGTTCATTCTAGTGAGATGACAACTGTTTCTTTCCACAATAGAAGTATTAGACATTGATTTTCCTGTCCTGGGAAAGAGGACAGATAGCTTTTGTTCATCAAAATCTTAATAATTTAACAAGAGGTGTAGCAATATTATTTTAACCTGTCTGCTCATAATGATTTGTTGGTTCGCCTGTTCATTTTGTTGCTTGTCCAGTGTTTTAAACGTGTGCTTGCATTCGGGAGAAGTTTACAGATTCAAACACGAAAAATGTATTTCCGAACAGAGTTAAAGAAGACACTTGTGTAGTATATTTCTCCCAGCTGCTTGGCAATTTAGCTACACTGCTGCCAAAGCTGAATGTCATAAAGCTTGTTCCTTGACTTTTTAATGCATTATAAATTAGTTGCTTTGTCACATACAAAGTCTGAAGCGATCAAACTCCAGTCCAAGATACGATCTCCAAATGTGAATCTTTATTCAGTTACTATGCCATTGTTTTTTTCAAGATGGAAAAAAATGCTCTAAATTTGGTGTAAGTGTAGACGTTGACAACTGTTTCAAGTTTCAAACTTTTTGGTGGTTGTAGGTAATCGATAAGATCATAACACGCGAATCTTAGGTCAACAATATCTGTTACTCCAGAAACATAATTGTTCCACTAAGTGCGAGATTACCGCACTACAAACTGTTAACTCTCATGAAATATGACTCGTGCTAATATGAATTACACTTCATAGGGAAATATGCTTACACACATGTCATAGGACTTCTTGGACATAATGAATAATTTGTTCAGTCGTGAATCATTGAAAGCAACGTACATTTTGGTAAGAGGGGGCGTGGTAGAGTGGTTACCGTCGGGGACGAACTGCGGACTGGTAGATCGTGACTTTAAGTCTACCGACAGTTGGGTTTGTTACGTGTTATAATGAGAAATTTGGAATCAGTGTTTAATTCACGCAGCGAACAGGTCGCTGAGGGGACGGCTCAGATTTGCAAGCGTCACCACAGGTGTTCACATTTTTCGGGCCTGTTTGAAGCTGGAATATAAACAAGGAAGTCTATAGCATAGCCATGGCTTGTTGTCCAACAAGCAAATGGCACTTCAACACATCACCTGCTTTCTCTTTAGAGATAATCATTTAAAAAAAAAACGGTAGGTAATATAGTTCTCCAGACCTGTTTCTGTGATGTGGGGAGTAACGTCATTCATGAGTGAAGGAGGGGTCAGGGTGTGGGTGGGGACGGGGATTTTGA
>JADBJO010000152.1:610451-622951 GCA_016801955.1 Conus betulinus
TGAAAACTTATACAAGGAAAGAGACGTGGAATAATGTGAAATCTCGGACCTTATAAGAAATGTTCCTAAACTATGGAAAGAAGAAGAGCAATTATTAGAAGGCGACATTACTTTAGAGGAGGCAAGCTTTGCATTAAAAAAAAAACATGCAGAACGGTAAAAGTCCATGGACAGATGGATTTTAGTGCTGAATTCTTTAAGTTTTTGTGGAAGCAGATTGGGCTTTTGTAGTGAGAGCTATAAATAAAACATACAAGGATGGAGAACTGTCCACAGCACAAAAAGAAGGATTGATCACTTGTATTCCCAAAGGTGATAAACTGAAAGATTATATTCAGAACCGGCACCCTATATCTCTCCTGAATGTTGTCTGTAAGATAGGTTCTTCATGCATTTCAAACAGAATGAAAAAAAAATGTCTTACCACAGTCGATAAATGAAGATCAGTCTGGTTTTATGGCCGACAGATACATAGGCAACAACTAAGATTAATATATGATTTAAATTACTTATCTAGATGCATTCCAGGTTTACTTCTAAGCATTGATTTTGAAAAAGCTTTTGATTCTTTAAGTTGGAAGTTTATGTTTAAGATCTTAAGAGAATATGGCTTTGGAGAAAGTATTTGTCGATGGATTGATCATTTTACAAAAATATAAAGTCAACAGTTATTGTTAATGGAAATACTTCCCAGAGGTTTCAGGTAGAAAGAGGATGCAGACAAGGAGACCAACTTTTCCCATAATTGTTTATTCTTTGTGCGGAAATTTTGGCAATAATGATTAAGGAAGGGGAATTGATCAAAGGAATTCATATCGGTGACACTGAACACAAAATTTCCCAGTTTGCCCATGATACTCAGTTATTTAATGTAGGAGATAAAACTTCATTTGAAAAAAAACTATACTTCTTCTTGATCGCTTTGGTAGAGTGTCAGGACTGCATATGAACAGTACTAAAACATAAGCAGTATGGTTAGGAAGCAAGAACAGATCACAAGTAACTTACTCTCACCACTTAAAAATGGTACGGAATCCTCCTAGATTCAAGATACTAGGTATATGGTTCACTCAAGATCTTAAGGATTGTGAAAGTATTAACTATAACGAAAAATTTTCAGAAGTTAAAATACTGTTAAAGGTTTGGTCTCAAAGAACCATAACCCAATAGGTAGAGTGGCTGTTTTGAAATCGCTTGTTTTGTCTAAATTAATACACTTATGGATATTACTCCAAGATCCATCAGACGTCTTCATAGGGAAACCTCCAGAAACTATGCTTCAGTTTGTCTGGAATGGAAAGCAAGATAAAATTAGTCGGAAAACTTCTATCAAAACAACGAAACAGGGTGGACTAAACATACCTGACCTGATATAAGGAAATATATCTGTGCTCTGAAACTGTCATGAATTAAAAAACTAAATCAACCAACCACCATAAATGGAAATGTACAGCAACAAAATATGCCCGATGCGATTCTTTCGTTTCTAGAATACTAAGGAACAGCTTTTGATTTTAAGCATAAAAAACATGAACACCTTTTGGATGCATGTGCTGAAAGCATATAAGCTTTTACATTTTAATGTAAAACCCAAAACTTGGAATGAATTGCTTTCTGAACTGATTTTCTACGACGAAAACGTAAAAATTGGTAATGCAGTAATTAAACATAATAAATTGATAAGAAAAGGAGTGTACGCTATAAAAACATTTTCTCAAGACTAATGGAGAATATATGACATTTGAGGAATTTTCAACAAATCGTGGATGTGAGATTGATTTTGTCACGTTTAATGGTATTATATCGGCAATTAAAGAATATATCATAATAAGTTTAATAAAACGAAATACAGACAATAACAGATTTTGGACATACCAAATGCATTTATAAGGTATCAAAAGGATCAAAATTACTGTATGAAATTTTAACACAAGACAATGTCAGACCTAATTGTTGTTTGAAATGGACACAAAAATTAAATGTTGATATTCCTTGGAAAGAGGTGTTCCTTAAAATACATAAAAAATGAAGATGTTAGAATAAAGTGGCTACAGACTAGAACTGTTCACAGAATTATTTCAGCAAATGTTGTTTTCAGTGCAATAAGGGTATCTGCCACAGCAAACTGTTCGTTATGTCATGGAGCAAGAGACTCTATTGAACATTCTTTCTGGAGTTGTAAATATGTTAGATGTTTTTGGACCTCTTTGGAAAAAATAGTTCAATGAAAAAATGTGAAAATGTTTATGATTTAAAGATTTCGCGTGAATTGGTACTATTTAATGTGGATAACCATACCGATACAGATACTATGTTTGACTTTATGATAATATTTGCCAAACAGTATATATACAATTGTATATTAGAAAAATTCCACCTAACTTAACTATCTTTCAGAAGCAGCTGAATAAAAGATACAAGATAGAACAACATAATGCGAAAAATAATGATAATGTGTCTAGGTCTACTACATAATAGAACTTTTATACACCTTTACTTGTCACTGTATAATTGATAGGTATTGTGTGTGTGTGTGTGTGTGTGTGTGTGTGTGTGTGTGTGTGTGTGTGTGTGTGTGTGTGTGCTGTTGTTGTTGTTCTTCATTTTAACGTCTTCCCACTAAAAGGAATATCAGACGATGTGCGTGTGCGTGTGCGTGCGTGCGTGCGTGTGTGTGTGTTTAATCAGCTATCGTAAGAGCAAGTCAAAATGTTTTTGCATACTCCCATGCCCATTTGCATGTTTTCGCCACCCACCCCCCCTCCTCCCACTTGATAGCCATGCTGTTCTTGTCATTGTTGTAGGTATTGTTGTTATTATTGACATGCTATTGCTGTTACTATTACCATTGACGATGATGTTACTTTCAGGAGTATGATAATCTTAGATATCCCCTTTCGTATATGCCCCCTTCCCCTTTCCCCCACTACCCACTTCATGTGCCCCTTTCCCGTTTTCTTTCTTCATTCATGTGTGTGTGTTATTGATTAAAAAATGCAGTAGAATGTTTATTACAACAACAACAAAACTTTGATAGTTCAGAGCGAAACATGTTGGTTTAAAAAAAAAAAAATCCGCATTAGCATTGTGATGTCGTCCGGTAGTGATTACTATTTTGATGTCCGCCTCTGTGTTGCAAGGATTTGAACACAGGATTCCTGAAGTGCACATTCGACGTCCTAACAATTCCTCTCCAGCAGCCATCGTCATAACGGCCAGAGGTTGCTCAGTGTACGATGAAATCGGATTGATGGATCAGAAGGATGCGACTTTCCCGACATCATCTTAATAAATCTGTCAAGCGATCACTGACCGTTTCCCGATTAAGCTGCCCGCTTTTCGTTCTTCCACTTGGATACGTCAAGGATATCACACACACCTTTTTTTTTCATTTAACGGTGTGCAGAGGCAAAGCATGGCGTGGCAACGTAATAAAATGTTTGTTTGTTCTCTCTCTCCTCTCTCTCTCTCTCTCTCTCTCTCTCTCTCTCTCTCTCTCTTGCCCAACACGGAAGGTAAAGGCAGTCTAAATCGTGAAATTTTCCTACTTTTTTAAATCGCTGTCTAAATCGTGAAATTTCCTCCTACTTTTTTAAATCGCTTCTTAGTCTCTGATGAACTTAGTGTCAGGACCTCAACTTCGAGCTCTATATCTGGTTTATGCTTTGAGTATCCGGTCTAAGTCGAGTATTCAAATAGTTTAAATCGTACGTTAATCGAAATATTATTCATTTCATAAAATGTATTGTATACAAGGAAGGTTTCTTTTTGTTTTGTTTTGTTATTTTTTTCCACTCTTGAGAAAAAAAAGCTGGTGTAGCTAAGCATTGTTGAAAAATGAATACCTCAGTACTTTAAGTACTTACACTCAAGGCATGTAACTCACAGTTGTTACTGGACGCAAGGGAGGAAACTGTCTGGGTGAGCGGTGTTCGTAATACTTTATGTACATCCCTATACTTTTGGAGGAAAAAAAAAAGACATAGCGTGCTGATATGAATTGACCGCGCTGTGGTGAGCATATGAATACCATTAACATATTTTATTTCTATTGACAATATAAGACAGTTCCGATAGTCCACCCACACATTACGTTACTTATCAAAACAAACTGTTCAAATTTGAATAAGGCTCTTTGAAAAAAAAAAAAGGTAACTAAAATACAACAATAACAGAAATAATAATACTAATAACAACAACAGCAACAACAACAACAACAACAACAACAACAATAATAATAATAATAATAATAATAATTATAATAATAATAACAATCGTGAAACAAACGGCCTAAACCAAAATATTCGGTAGCCGAGGAAAAACGAACATATTTTTTGTTTTTGTTTTTGTTTTATATACAGAATGTGATTACGTAACAGGACAGTGCTTCATAGACAACTAGCAAAGAAATCTCTCCCCCCCCCCCCCCCCCCCCCCCCCCCCACGCAAAAGAAAAAATATATATATATATATATATATATATATATATATATATATATATATATATATATATATATATATATATATACCGTCAGGTCCTTACAAGTGTCCTAGGGGTTTAGTTCTTCGTTACTCAAGCGTTCCGAAAACGACATGACACTGAGAAACTTCAAGGAAGTTTTGACTTCATTTGTCAATTAAGTCCAAGAGAAAGGATCAGACAATAACATCACACTATTTAAGTATGACAGTGTAATCAGCAATTCAACGCAGATTCTGAAAGAAAACCACATCCTGTCTAGCCAACTCTCATTGTCATTGTCCATTAGCGTATCTATTATAGGAACATATCAGTCTGTCTGAAAGCTGTCTTGTATGTCCGTTTGTCTATCTGCTCTCTCTCTCTCTCTCTCTCAGGGTGTTTGTCTGTCTCCCTCCCTCCGTGTGCGTGTGCGTGCGTGTATATATATATATGTGTGTGTGTGTGTGTGTGTGTGTGTGTGTGCGCGCGCGCGCGCGCCGCGCGCGCCTCTGTCTGTTTTGTCTGTTTTTCTGTCTGTCTGTCTGTCTGTCTGTCTGTCTGTCTCTCTCTCTCTCTCTCTCTCTCTCTCTCTCTCTCTCTCTCAGATTAATTGTTGCATTGTGTCCGATTAATTCCTATCCTTAAGTTCTCTTCTCGTCAAAGTCAGTTTCCTTCTTCTTTAAAATACTTCTCCACAAAAGAGTGCCGTACAATATGTCCAGCGTCTATCTAAAAAATGATTATGCGCTATGTTATATTTTCTTCCTTCCTTCCTTCCTTTCTTTCTTTCCTTCTTTCTTTCTTGTCTATTTACGTTTTCTTTTCTTTTCTTTCCTCACTTCTTTCTGTTATTTTACTTTCGTTCTTTTATTTATTTATTTATTTTTTTGGTCTCCTTCTGCTATCGTTGTTGCTGTGGTGTTGTTGTTGTTGTTGTTGTTTTGTTGTTGCTGTTCTTGTTATTGCTGTTGTTGTTGCTCTTCTTCTTCTTCTTCTTCTTCTTCTTCTTCCTTCCTTCCTTCCTTCCTTCTCTTTCCTTTCTCTTTCTTCTTCTCCTTTCCTTTTTTTCTGTCCTCCTCCCCTCTTTCCCCCTCCTCCTTCTCCTCTTCCTCCTGCTCTTTTCCCTCCTCTTCTTCTTCTCTTCTTCTTCTTCTTCTCTCCTCTTCCTCTCTCCTTCTTCTTTCTCATACGTCCATAGAGAACACACATCATGAGAGAGAGAGCGAGACAAAGAGAGAGAGAGAGGGAGAGAGAGAGAGGAGAGAGAAGAGAGAGAGAGAGAGAGAGAGAGACAGAGACAGAGAGAGAGAGACAGGGAGGAGATGTGTACATAACAATTGAGCCAATGGAAACTAAACAAACCATAAAGGCAGAGTTTATTCTCAAGACGAGTCATTTGTGAGACAGCCTTCTTTTGGAATGCTGAGTGCAATCGCTTATTACATTGTCGTGCTACGTTGATACTGCCCACGGCATCTTCGCATGACCCTTTCTTATCGACTGAATTCACAAATTGGACCGACACAGTGTAACGTCCACTGTGTTTCCTCTGAGTTGTGTCGTTCTTTCTATGTGGGGAGCAACGCCAATCTAAATTCGAGGAAAAGGTGTAACAAGGTGATTATGTTCAGTGTTTGAAAAGATTGTCCTGGGGTCTGATCCTGATTTGTCCTGTTTGCATTGTATACACAGCTATGATATGTGGGCCGTGCTGTGTAACTGTGTCCTGGGCTACAAAACATTTGTTATTTGGAAAGTTCTGTTTTTATTGTTATTTTTTGTGAATTACAGCAACTGATGATTTGATAGGAAAGAGAGAGATAGAGAGAGAGAGAGAGAGAGAGAGAGAGAGAGAGAGAGAGGAGAGAGAGAGAGAGACAGACAGACAGAGACAGACAGACAGACAGAGACAGACACAGACACAGACACAGACAGACAGAGAGACAGACAGACAGACAAACAGAGTTTATACGTTTATTCTTTTTCTTTTCTTTTTTCATAATAATGAAAACAAAATCCGTGCAGTTCGATCGCTCACATATTCACAAGCTGCTTAAAACATAATGCAAAACATTTATAGACTGACAGTTGTTAGCAGTGGCATGCCATGTTAATCACGTTAATCACCATAAACAGAAGCAGATCATTTTTGAAACACCACTTATTGTGTACACTTACAATAATCACTTTGGGAAAGTGAGCAGAAATGTATCATGGTGATGGTAATTATGATAGTAAATAACCCTTCAGTAAATACGAATTTTTATAAAACTAATTATGCATGCCTGATAACAGTGTGTGAAATATGTTAACAGATTTGTTTTGTAAGGTTCTCTCTTTTGCTTTCATTTAAGAGTTCGCAGATTTGTCAGAAAAGAATTGCAGAGGACGCGACCGGAATAACAAAGGCATGATCTAAAGAGCTTGATACTTGGTAAAGGAACCTGAAGTGCTTTTTTTCAAAGGATATTCCGGATTAAAGCTATGTTTAAATTGAGCAAATTTGTGGATTTAATCCATATGTTTTTTATGCATGCATAAACGTCTTCATCGACGGAAAACTTACGTTTTCATCGAAGAACTCTAGTCTGAGTGTAACAGATTTTGCAGAACTGCCTTACGAAAATGTGAACAACTACTGCTTTTTTCTTTCGCTCTAACGCATGCTGAGTGAAATAGTATCGAACAGTAGTCGCATGAAGAGAGAATAATCGCATGGAAACATCATTTTCTGGCATAAAAGATGAAAAAGAATGCTTCAACCAACATCATCAATATATTTGTCTGGATGCAGTGTGTGTTTAAGATTTTGACATAAGTCGTCAACGCAAAAATGCTGTAAATGATTATGTCTAGAGCATGGTTCTCTACTGTGAGAGAGAGAAACACAGAGAGAGAGAGAGAGAGAGAGAGAGAGAGAGAGAGAGAGAGAGAAGAGAGAGAGAGAGAGAGAGAGATTAATAAAAAAATATATATATATAGATATTATAAACAATATAATATATATATATATATATATATATATATATATATATTCTGTTATATTCTGTTAAAAACAGAATGGTAAAAGGAAGTTTTAAAAATCGACAGGTCTGTTTCGAGCGCTGGCTCTCCTCAGGATCCTGAGGAGAGCCAGCGCTCGAAACAGACCTGTCGATTTTAAAACTTCCTTTTACCATTCTGTTTTTTTAACAGATGTTGCTCCCCAAGGGGTCGAGCATTTTAAGAATTTTTATTAGGCATTTTAGTGGTATTATATATATATATATATATATATATATATATAATATATATTAATATATATATATATATATATATATATAAAGAAAACTCGAGTTTCTTCGGTACATGACTCCTTTGTTCGACTATCTTCCTTGGAAGCTGGAGTGTGATCGCTTCTGACATTTTATTACTATGATAATACTCCTCACCAAATCCTAGTCTGACCTTCCCTTTGGTCTGAATGCACAAATTGGAAAAGACACAGTCAAAAATGAACCATCGGTTTATCAATATTATGTCGTTATTTCGACGTGGGATATGAGAACTTAAATCCAAACACAACGTTACGATGAGGTGATGATTGTCAAGTTTTTGAAAGATTTTACTTTTTTAGTATGATCAAAATTTCAGGTAATTGGAATACGAGGCACAGCATTTTATATACCATACAGGTCATGCTGCAACAATCATAATACCTAACGTTTCACTTTGTTAATAAAAGTTCTACTCCCTTTTGATGATGATTGTTGTGTGTGTGTGTGTGTGTGTGTGTGTGTGTGTGTGTTTGTTGTTTGCACGTCGACAGACACCCCCCCGAGAGGTGGAGAGAGAGGAGAGGATTTTTGACGTAGAGAGAGATGAAGAGACGGGACGATGAGAGAGAGAGGAGAGAGAGTGAAGAGAGGGAGAGAGAGGAGGGAGAGAGGAGAGAGGGAGAGGAGAGAGGAGAGAAGGGAAGGAGGAGAGAGGGAGGAGGAGAGAGAGAGAGACGAGAGAGAGGAACGGGGAGTGAGAGGGAGCGGGAGGATTGGGTGACGGCGAGGAGAGGACAGACGAAGAGGAGAGTGTGAATTAGAGAGAGGCCCGGAGATGAGAGGATGTGTGTGAGGAGAGAGAGACGTCGCAGATGAGGGGAGCAGGATCGAGGAGGGAGGAGACGAGGAGGAGGAGAAGAGGGAGAGATGTGTGCGGGAGACGAGGAGGAAGTAGGAGGAGAGGGGATGTGACGAGAGAGAGAGAGCGATGGAGGAGACGAGAGAGGGAGAGGATGGAGGACGAGAGAGAGGAGAGAGAGACGTTTTCGACGAGAGAGAGAAGGAGAGATGAGGAAGAGGAGGAGAGAGGAGAGAGAGAGAGACAAGGAGAGAGGCTCGAGAGGGGGAGAGAGAGATGAGGATTGAGGCGAATGAGTGTGAGAGAGAGGGAGAGGAGCGAGCGATGTTTTAGACTGTCTCTTTCGGAGACCTGAGTGCGATTCGTTTATTGCATGGCCACACTACGTTGATACTGTCCACACATCATCTGGGTGTGACCTTTTCGTATGGACTCGAATATAAAATCTGCACATATATAGTCAAAAGTCCCCTATAGTTTCTTTGGATTGTGTCGTCCTTAGTATGTGTGGAGTAATGCTATGCCAGATCCTAAAGACAATGTGTAAAAAGGGTGATTTTGCTCAGTGTTGGAAAGATTTTCCTGGGTATGATCACGATTTGTCCTACTTTTATTAGATACACCTCCATATCATGCTGGCCATATTATAAAATTTTGTCCTAAACTACGAAACATTTTGTGTTTAGAGTGCGTTATTTGTATTGCTATTTAATGTGCACGGTAGTCATTGGATGATTTGATGTCATGGAGAAAAACAATCAGAGAGAAAGAGAGACAGAGACAGAGACAGAATAACAGAGAGAGAGAGAGAGAGAGAGAGAGAGAGAGAGAGAGAGAGAGAAGAGAGATACAGTCCGAGAAATCATAGCTTTGTTCACATTCCATTTTTAATCATATAAACGAAATGTGAGCAGTATGTTTGCCGCCATGCACGCAAATTATCTTTTTAAAATAGTTCGTGTAAATAGGAAAAAATAATCACATTGGAAAAATACGTTGAAATGAATGCGGCTTTGGTTACTGGTTATTTTATATGTAGAGGAAGAGCGAGACTCACCGTACAGTCGAAATCAATTTGGAAATAATTTATGATACGACTTTTGCTGTATATATGCCTATCAACACTGATGAGAGAGATAAATATATGAAAACAATGTATGTTTTAGTAGGGTTTTTGTGGTTTTGTCGCATCGCATTTGAGAGTCGGCAGAACTGGGAAAATTGAATCGCTAAGTACAGACCTAGAATAACAAAATCATGTTTTAAATAGATTAATACTAGTGAAAGCAACTTAAATCGCGCGCGCGCGTGTGTGTGTGTGTGTGTGTGTGTGTGTGTGTGTGTGTGTGTGTGTGTGTGTGTGTGTGTGTGTGTGTTACGTTTGCTTAGATTCACGTTCCATTTGTATTGAAAGATTAATGGGGCTAAACTAAAGATATTATTTGTGCATGAACATCGCTTTGATTTTTGAAAAAAAGTTATTTTTCCGTGGGAGAACTCCAGCTTGAATATGATCACATTCTGTAGGGCTCGAAGATTTCCACTTAACTACATTAAGAGCTTGCGTACACAGATCAAAGACGTCACTGATTTAGCGCTGGCTTGGTCAAAAGGCATGGGACAGTGATTGCCCAAAGAGAGAATATACACATGCAGAAATAGTTTCCGACATGAAAGTTCAAAGAATGTTTGGTCCATGACTGCTAATAATTCTAACTGGGTACTGTTTCTCTTAAGGATTTGATTTAAGCAGTCAATGACATATTGTTGCGAATACCATATATGTAGACCGTGATTATCGTCTACTTCTTAAAATGCTTTTATGAGAGAGAGAGGAGAGAGAGAGAGAGAGAGGAGAGGAGAGAGAGAGAGAAGAGAGGAGGGAGAGAGAGACTGAGAGAGAGAGAGAGCTAACCATAATCAATGTAGAGAGCTTACGTATTTATTTGTTTAAGTGTCTTTCTCACAAGGTGGAGTGTGACTACATGTTACGTTGTCATACAATGGTGATATTCTCACACAAATCATTGTCTGAGTCTTCCTGATGGTTCTCAGTGTTGGAAAGATATTTGTTAAGTATGACCCATGGGTTTCTGCTTATGGTTAAATGAAGCACTGCCTTAAAACATTGGTCATACTGCGAAATTCGTCTTTCGACTTGTACGGACTGCTTTAGTTTGTGTGAAATTCGCTTTCTGTGATTGTTTTGTTTTGCATGTATAGCGATTGGGGGAATATGACCATGAGCGTCTCTCTCTCGCTCTCTCTCTCTCTCTCTCTCTCTCTCTCTCTCTCTCTCTCTCTCAACCCACACAACACACACACCACACCACAAACACACACCACACACCACAGAGAGAGAGAGAGACGGAGAGAGAGAGAGAGGAGAGACGGGTGGTGAGGACGATGCGGAGGGAGAGAGGAGAGAGAGAGGCCGGAGGAGAATGGGGGGCTAGGAGCGAGGATCGCCACTTCGGAAGTGTGAGAGAGAGTAGTGAGACCCCCGGGAGGGAGGAGAGGGAGAGAGTAAGAGTGGATAGAGGAGGAGAGTGACGAGGGAGAGGGAGGAGAGAGGAGTGAGAAGGAGGGGAGAGGAGACGGGAGAGAGAGAGAGCTACGGGGCTTTCAAGGGAGTGAGCTGATGAGAAGGAGGATGAGGAGAGCGAGGAGACAGAGAGAGAGAGCGGAGCGGAGAGAAGTAACCAATGGGGTCTAGTTACCAGCCCTATTCGACCACTAAGTGTGTGGGCAGAGTGTGTATTGTTTTAGGGAAGGGTGGTTGAGGAGGAAGTCATGGGTAATCACTGGGAGCAGGATTGTGGGAATTGGGTTCAGGACATGATCACGGCAAAATCGAGTTTTCAGGCACACATTTCGAATGAAAAAGAGTTATACCTCCTTTCAAACATGCTAAATTCGGCTGAGGAACGATGATGGTTCCACAAAACCTTGTTCCCAACGAAAAAACAATGTAAACCATTTTTGACACTAGTAACCATTCCTCTTGAAATATCTCTAAAGTGCTCAGAGGTCTTCAAGAAGTGTACGATGAAGTGCTGATGTGTGAACGTCATGCAGATCTCATCATCTCTGAGAGCATTTTCGTAGTGAGTGGCGCATCCAAAAGTATGCACCAGGCAGCCTCTTTAGTTCTCAGGAGATATAGTGTGTATGCATAAGGAGTGACCCCTGTGAAACAAGCACATTTTTTTCTTTGCGGCTTTCAGTGGGCAAAAAAAAAATACATTCTTTAAGGCTTGAAAGGATCTGAAAAAAAACATTCTTTTCTTTCTTATTTTTTAATCCCATTCAGAGAGAGAGGGAGAGAGGAGAGAGAGAGGAGAGAGAGGGAAAGAGGGAGAGATGAGAGGAGAGGAGAGAGAGAGAGATGGGAGAGAGGGAGAGAGAGGAGAGAGAGAGGAGGCGGATGAGAGGAGAGAGAGAGAGAGAGAGAGAGAGAGAACGGAGAGGAGGAGGAGACAGACAGACAGACAGACAGAGACAGAGACAAACAGACAGCAGACAGACAGAGACAGACCAGACATACGAGAGAGAGAGAGAGAGATGGGAGAGAGAGAGAGGATAGGGAGAGAGAGAGAGAGGGGAGAGAGAGAGAGAGAGGAGCAATTATAATCAGATATGCCTAGCGTCCCATTTTGGGGACACTACTTGTAAGCCTCTCAAGAGTCAATCTTATTGTTTGTGAGCATACGCTAGTCTACAATGAACAAAGGAAGCTCTGCCTCGCCAATTGGTAACACGACTCATGTGATTATTTATGTGTTTGTTTTGGGAATTTCACGGTATATGAAGTAAAAAAAAGCATGCTGGAAGAATACACTCGCATTTGAAACAGCAATATCTTCTGTAGAGTCACTGTCACATGATGATCTGACAGATGAGGATAGTGCGGATGAGAACG
>JADBJO010000152.1:627951-632951 GCA_016801955.1 Conus betulinus
ATACAGCTTGTGCACAATTACTCTCTCTCTCTCTCTCTCTCTCTCTCTCTCTCTCTCTGTGTGTGTGTGTGTGTGTGTGTGTGTGTGTGTGTGTGTGTGTGTGTGTGTGTGTTCTTTTTTTTCTTCTCATCTTTTCTTCACGCGCGCGCGCGCGCGCGCGCACACACACACACACACACACACACACACACACACACACACACACACACACACACATATATATATATATATATATATATATATATATATATATATATATATATATATATATATATATATATATATGACAGAGAGAGAGAGAGAGAGAGAGAGAGAGAGAGAGAGAGAGAGAGAGAGAGAGAGAGAGACTGCGCCAATATAAACTAACAAACACTAAAAGCAGAATTTGTTCTACAGGCCAGTTATTTGTTAGACTTCCCCCTTTTTTCGAAACCTGAGTGTGTTCTCTTATTATATCGTCGTATTACGTTTGTTTCTGCCCACGTCATCTTATTGACTGGATTCACAAATTGGACAGACACAGTCAAAAGTCCTCTGAAGTTTCGCTGCGTTGTGTTCTTTCTGTCCCGAGAGCAATGCGAAGATACATCCTAGGGAAAAGGTGTCACAAGATGATTATGTTCAGTGTTCAAAAGATTTTTGCATGATATGGTTGTGAATTTTCCTGGTTGTATTGGAAACACAGCTATGGCATATAGGACATATTGCATAATTCTCTCTTGAACTACGAAACATTTTGTGTAGAGAAATGCCTGTTTTAGCTGTTATTTATATGTATTTTAGCAAGTGGACAATTTGTTTGTGTGTGTGTGTGTGTGTGTGTGTGTGTGTGTGTGTGTGTGTGTGTGTGTGTGAGAGAGAGAGAGAGAGAGAGAGAGAGAGAGAGAGAGAGAGAGAGAGAGAGAGAGAGAGCTCAAATAGTTCCATTGCAAAGGCCACCAACCTACCTGCAATGAGGTCCAGAACAAAAGTAGAAACACACGCGCGCTCGGTGCATATGCTGACAATTATGAAGTTATGAAAAGAAAATATTTGCATCACAAAATGTTCTTCCTGAATTTATTCTGGCATTTGAGTGTTAACTGATAACAGTTCCTCTCTTAGTGCTTTAAAAACGAACATAGCTGTAGAGAGAGAGTTGCAACTCTCTTTTCATTTTGCAGTAAAAGAAGCAATGATACTTGATGAACATTTCAAGTATGAGTCAAAATGTATTTATCTCTTAAATCTTTATTGGATGGACAAAGAGAGAGAGAGAGAGAGAGAGAGAGAGAGAGAGAGAGAGAGAGAGAGAGAGAGAGAGTTGCCCACATGGCATGATTTGTATAACAACATTAACAGAGGGAGATTATTTTTAAAGCAACAATTTTTGGACACAACAACAATTATCTCTGGGAAAGCAATCTCGCATATAGGCATGCTACAGTATCGTGTTACTAGGCATGTAAAGCAAGCGAATGCCCCACATGGACAGAAGGAAATGCAAAGAATAATTTTAAGCAGTTGTTTTTATGGTGTTCTGTGGTTCAATCGCATTTAAGAGTTGGCGAAATTGGCGGAAATGAAGAGAGAATGAACCCTAACAAACAGTTGAAATGAAAAGCCTTCTTTGTAGACGACTTATCTGTGCGACTGTCCTCAAAGGTTTGAATGTCATCGTTTGTTGCATTGTCATACAACGGCGAGACTGCCTGTCAAATCATCGTCTGACTCTTCTCATTGGTCTGAATTCACAAATTGGGCAAGCACAGTCAAAACTTCCGCATGGTTTATGAATGTTAGATCGTCGTCCTTTTTTTTCTATGTAGGAGTAATGAAAACCCAAATCCAAACAAAACTATAATGAGGTAATGATGTTTAATGTTCGAAAGACTTTTGTTTTGTTTTTCGTTTTGTTTGTTTGTTTGTCTGTGTTTTGTTGTTTTGTTTGTTTGTTTTCTGTTGTTTTGGGGGTTTTGTTTGTAATTGTAGACGAGGCACAACTTTTTATGTAAAGGTCATATTGCGAAATTCATTCCAAAACTACCAAACGTTCTTGTTTGCTGATAGCGTTCTATTTCCGTTGATATCCGTTGTGTTTTTTAGCGATTCGATGATCTGACATGAGCGACATGGGCACACACAGAGAGAGAGAGAGAGAGAGAGAGAGAGAGAGAGAGAGAGAGAGAGAGAGAGAGAGAGAACACAAAATGTTATTATTGTAAGAAAGGAATAAGCACCAAACCAGTTGCTCTTCTTCATACAGCCGTCAAACAAACAAAACATCTGCTGATATGTTAAAAGTACATATGGCACAAAACTGAATGTCAACACATGCACGACAATCAATATATAACAATGCATGATAAATAATAGAATATATCATTAGAAGAAGAGAGGAGGAAAGGAAAGACGGAGGAAGAAGTGAAGAGCAACTGAACAATTGAGCGAGAGAGAGAGAGAGAGAGAGAGAGAGAGAGAGAGAGAGAGAGAGAGAGAGAGAGAGAGAGAGAGAGAGAGAGAGAGAGTTAGTGTCCAGAGCACTACCGACCACAAGGGTGTAGGCATATGTATGTGTGTGTGTGTAGGGGGGGGGGGGGGGGGGGGGGGAGTTGAGGAAATGTGTGTTGGGAGATGAGGTTGGGGGTAGGAGAAGCAGGGCATTGCCAACTCCAACGGTTCTATACACACATGTAGAAACATTCTACTTCGTTTCAAGCAAGCATGCTTACTTCAGCTGGCTACCGATTCCACTTTCCAGCGATGCTGTGCACCCAGTAAACCCAGAAATTATATCTGGTGGGATGTCTCTAAAGTGTTCAGGGGACTTCAAGGAGACAACGGTGAAGAGCGTATGTCTCATGTCAGGGAAATCTGAACACTCTGAAAGAGCATGTTCCATAATACAGTGTGGCTCAACCCAGAGTATACACAAGGAAGACCACGCAGTGTTCAGAAGCTACGAGTGTGTGTATAAAGCGTGGTCTCTGTGAAATGGGAACAACACTGATTCTTCTTTACAGCTTTCAGTTGCAAAAGTAAGAACTCTTCAAAGTTTACGACGATCTGAAAAAAAAAAAAAAAGCTTATTTTGCTATTTTTGTAATCCGCTTGAGAGAGAGAGAGAGAGAGAGAGAGAGAGAGAGAGAGAGAGAGAGAGAGAGAGAGAGAGAGAGAGAGAGAGAGAGAGAGAGAGAGAGAGATTTCAGGGGTGGGGAAGTGGGATGCTAGGAGCTAAGAATTACATGAACCACGTTGAGCAATATATGTATATATGTAGATAGATAGATAGATAGATAGATAGATAGATAGATAGATAGATAGATAGATAGATAGATGAAAGGCTGATGTATGGTAAAATTGGCAAGATTACATATAAGCATTAAGTTTTCGTTCCTTTAGCTTTCCTACTTTTATGATACGTTTGTTGTTATATCTGCATCTAACGAAGACACGTTTAGTTTGGTCTTGCTCGTTTCATAGTTCGTCAAAGTGTGTTTTAATCGATAGATTTGTTAGTCAGTACTTTATAATTGTATCCAGCACGAAATCCCTACTGTATTTTCCACTCATACGCGTGCGTGCGTGCGTGCGTGCGTGCGTGCGTGGGTGCGTGCGCGCGCGCGCGCGCGCGCGCGCGCGTGTGTGTGTGTGTGGTGTGTGTGTGTGTGTGTGTGTGTGTGCTGTGTGTGTGTGTGTGTGTGTGTGTGTGTGTGTGTGTGTGTGTGTGTGTGTGTGTGTGTGTGTGTGTGTGTGTGTGTGTGTGCGCGCGCGTAAAAGAGTATAAATAAACTACAGAACCACATGTTTAAAAGATGAAACAAATGCAGCGAGTGCTAGACTGTGACACGTGTCCTCTCCTTGGTCCTTACCATCCTTTTTTGTCTTCTAACACTCGTTTGCGAATGGCTTCTACGGCATGAAATAGGACCGATTTCACCACTTGATAAATTTTTCAGGTACGTTTTTCATTCTTCTACCTTTCTTGCATTATTTGCAATCTCTTTTCAAAGCCCAAACCACTTTTACAACAGTACACATTCTGTCGTAGCTGCAGTCTGTGAAAGAATATATCCTCTTTACAAACTTTTAAAAAAAAAATCATATTCAAAAGAAAACTGCATATCAAGTTTCAAGATGTGGTCAACACAGGTTCTAAAGAAGGCGCTTAAGAAAGATTTTCCAGTTTGTTTTGATTATTTGCCCATTTGAAAGGACGATGGAGATGAGAGGATGCAGAAAGGTATTCAGCATTGAGTCTACTGTGCGTGTCACAACTGACGAAACATGCATAACAATCAAGCAGCACGCGAGTCAATATGCAGACCTTTCAACCACCGTGAGGAAAGAAAACCCAAGCACTATGGATAATATCAGATGCCCCAAGACCCATCTCTGAAGAACATTACGATCGGAAGAGAAGACACAACACACAGTGAAAGAGGTGGACAGACATCATCATAGTGCTGAGTGGAACGGAAAGAGCTTCGGGGCAATCCAGGCACTTTGGCCATAACCGTCACAAAGGTGGAGACAACTGCTGCAGCGGCCATCTTTGTAGTTGTAGACTCCAGGACCAGTGTGTAAAGGCTGTTTTTCATTCAATGAATTTTTAGATCGCATACCTAGTTCGTCTCTTGTTGCGGTACCGGCGATCTTGTGTTTGTTCTTATTTGTCTGTGTTTGGCGATTCAAGATCTACTACAGTCGCGAACGTGACCGAAATTGGTTCGCGTAAGAGGTGGGTGGGTGGGGTGGTGAAGGGTCACTCAGCATGTTCCGCTAACTGTTTGCATTTGCTCAAAGGGACGTTACCGGGTAAAACTTGTCCTATAATGGAAATCAGTTTATGTCAGCTCTCTAGTCACTGAAATCAATTTGTGGTCGGTTGAGCTAAATGTCTATTCTTAATTTATAAGTGAACGTGTGCATACTGTGCGGCCGACATAATGGAGTTTTCACAAAGCTGTGGAAAAATAAACAGTAACACATCGGACAAAGAGATTGCTAAAAATCAACTT
>JADBJO010000152.1:642951-650451 GCA_016801955.1 Conus betulinus
TATCATTTTTCAACTAATTATGGCAATATTAGTACAACAATAAGAACAAATACACCAAGAACAGCAAGGACAAGAATAATGTCAACAAGTACAGCATCAACGACACACCACCACCACAAATAACAACAACAGCAAGAACAACTTCAACTACACCTACTACTGCTACTACTACTACTACTACTACTGCTGCTGCTGCTGCTGCTGCTGCTGCTGCTGCTGCTGCTACAACTTCTATCATTGCTGCTGCTGCTACTGCTCCCTGTTGTTGTTGTTGTGCATGTTCGCTGCATCATCACCAATAATTATGTCCACTCACCTCTGACAAAAGATACGGGATATAAAGCGTGGAGTAGAAAGGAAAGGGGATGGTTTGATCTTCAGTCACTCAATAAGTATGTCATCACGTGGAGATGTCTTGGGTAATGAGGGGGGTGGTGGTGATGTGTGGTTAGGGTTGGGGGCTAAGGACACCTATACAGTGACTGTTTTATCTACTCAGCTCCAGTTATGAACCATGTTCACCAGTCAGGGAACCCTGTGGAGTCTGTATCCAAGTTTCGCCACTGGAACGTTTGGTCCTCCATCTGAAACTATGCTGGCGCGTCCAGAATTTCAGCATGATATGATGGATGACACACAAAGAGGTGACCAGTCAAAGGAAAATAAAAGCGACCGACACTGACTCCCAGACCAATTATCTCAGACGAATTAGGACAGGGCTTGACCGAGTGGCGTCTGGCATGGAACGGAGCGCATTAATGACACAACCAATCCCTAACAGGTGAGGCGTATGTGGTGGAAACTTGAGGAAGGAATTTTAGATCTGAGGCTTGGATGGATTGATCATCTTGACAAAGATTACGTGTTGGTCACACACACAGCCACACAGATGGTGGAATTGAGATGGACTTCACACACACACACACACACACACACACACAACACACACACACACACACACACACACACACCACACACACACACACACACACACACACACAAAACACACACACATGAGCGCAAACACAAACGAATGCATGCACACACAGACACAGACGTACGCACAGACACACAGACACACACATCCCCCCACACACACACACACACACACACACACACACACACACACACACACATCAAGAGAGAGAAGAGAGAGAGAGAGAGGGGACAGTGGAGACCGGGAGAGAGAGAGAGAGAGAGAGAGAGAGAGAGAGAGAGAGAGCAAAACCTTACTAATAAAAGTACACCGGACATGTTTTTTCCTTTGGGGAGCTTTCTAGGCCACAAATAAACGATGCGATGACATGTTTATGATACGTGTTTCTGCCATTGGAAAACAAGAACAAGAAGTTATAAAGTATACACTAAAGCAACGTAAAATGTTACACTGTGGCAACACCCACGGAAATTCTGACAGCGCAGCAGCGTGCTGAGAATGCGACATTGTTACATATTGCATTGAGTCGATGCACAAAACAACGAGCGATACTTGTGTATGTGTCACTCATGTGAGCTTGTGTGTGATACTACACATCTTATTTCTATTCTTTAAAACGCCACAAAGCATCTCTGGTCCTTTACAGTCATCTTAGCACAAGATTTGTAAACGTCCGTCACTTGGTTTTTTATCTCTATGAAGAGTTAAACATGGGACACAACTCTAAAAATGTAGCAGAGAAGACAGCGAACTTGGAGACATGATGTGTACAGAAGTCAATCACAGTTAAGGAATTATGTACAATCACACCTTGTCTGCTGACGAAGAAAAAAAAGACAAGAGAGGAAGATTTGCATGCTATCTTTGTTCTGTACGAGAATTTCCATATATGGAACACGCATGACCAAGATGCATGAAAACTGCCGCCTGCTTGTGAGTGCATGACGCATGCTTTAAGTACCAAGAATAGCATACATGTTTGGAAGATTTCTTCAACTGCAAGTTATATGGGCAGACATACCTTTAACTCCCTCTCTCTCTCTCTCTCTCTCTCTCTCTCTCTCTCTCTGTCTCTCTCTCTCTCTCTCTCTCTCTCTCTCTCTCTCTCTCTCTGACAGACCAGATGAACTGGACAAATGGAGTGCAGATATCTGGCCCAAAAAAAAACAATCAGAGGTCACTTCTGTCACTTTTTGTCCTGCCCCTAGCTCCCTCCCCCCCCCCCCCCCCCCCCCCCCTCCCCCCCCCCCCCCCCCCCCCCCCCCACACACACACCTCCACCTCTGCTTCACTTTCTTACTTTCCCATTCCCTCGTTGACATTTCACCTGGTCGTCCGTATGTGACTGTTAAGGTAAAACATGAAGAGAGTATTACCTTTCCGACCAGAAGAATGATCTCTCTCTCTCTCTCTCTCTCTGAACTCTGATAGTAAAGAGAGAAGAAACCTGCCATCTGACTGTTCCTATCAGAGAAGGGTAAATGGCGTCACGGGTCAGTGCCTAGTCCAATGTGATGCTGCTTTGTCCCTGTCACCTAGATAACCGATGTGCAAAGAAACGGTGCTTTGGGGAAAGGGACCGCGTGACAAATCAACTGTTTCGCATGGCTAGTCCCATTTCACCCGATGAGAGTCAGCAGAGACTAAACAGTGTGCGTAGGTGGAGTTCGAGTGGCTCAGAGGGGGGTCGGTTCGAAATGTAATGGGGTGGAGTGGTAGGTAGGTTGTGCGTGATTGAAATGTGTGTGTGTGTGTGTGTGTGTGTGTGTGTGTGTGTGTGTGTGTGTGTGTGTGTGTGTGTGTGTGTGAGCGCGCGCGCGCGCGCTCGTGTATGTTTCTTGAATCTTGTTGTGCCTCACTCCATATTCAGCCACTTTGTCTTTGCATCATCATCATCATCATCATCATCATCATCACTGAAATCGTTATAAAAGCAATACTGTTATCATCATCATCATCACTATCATCATCATCATCACATCATCATCATCATCATCATCATCACTATTATTATTATTATTATTATTGTTGTGTTGTTGTTGTTATCATCATCATTATTATTTTGTTATCTTCATCATTATAAGTAGTAGTAGTAGTAGTAGTAGTAGTATGATCACCTTCATCGTCGTTGTTGTCGTCGACGTCGACGACGACGACAACGACGACGACGACGACGACGACGATGATAATGATGAGGATGATGATGATGATGATGAGAGTGAACGCTGTTTCTTTGTTGTTGTTGTTGTTGGCTTTGTGTTCCAACAGAAATCAGTCACAGTGAACAGACCGTCACATTGGGAAGTCTGTGGCTAATTGTGTGGTGATGAGCGATAGAGGGACGGACAGGGGTGGGGGGTGGGTGGGCACCCACACCATGACTTTATCCACCGTTCTCATGGGACTCCAGATATCAACTACGCTTATCAGAAAAAACAAATTCTTTGTATCAAGACTGGTCTACTCGAACATTTTTTTGATTGTCGGTGATTGGTATGCCGAAAATCTGAAACTATGAGAACGCCTCCAGTCGTCCAAATGATGTGATTAGACGGCACACAAAGAGGTGATACGTCAAAAAAAGGCGACTGTAACTGACTGCCAGACCAGTTCATCACAGAAGAGTCAGGGCAATGCTTGACCTAATGGTGTCTGGCATGGACCATAGCACATTACTGGCAGACAATCCCTGACAGATGAGTCGTGTGAGATGGACCATGAGGATGGAATACGATTGGGGGCCAGGGCGGGTAGATCACCATGACAAAGATGAAGTTGTCGCCGGGATCAAGATAGACAGACAGTCACACACACACACACACACACACACACACACACACACACACACACACACACACGCGCGCGCACACACACACTCACGAACACACACACACACACACACACACACACACACACACACACACACACACACACACACACACAGATAGAAACAGTCAGACGGCAGGTTCTTCTCGTTAATGATCAGAGAGAGAGAGAGAGAGAGAGAGAGAGAGAGAGAGAGAGAGAGAGAGAGAGAGAGAGAGAGAGCCACAAACGAACGAACCGACCAACTAACTACTGATTTTAACTTTCACTGATGAGAGGTAGAACAAAATGTTAATGTATAATTATCCTGATATATATTGTGAAACCAGCAGTAATTCAGAAAGTGATGTAACGAGACGATAAGAACTAGCATGATTAGACCTTCTCGGAGAAAAACCAGTTTCTGTCGCTACAGAAGTCTCAGTTTAAGTTTTGTCAAGGAGATGTCACTGTATGCAAACTAGTCCCTATACGCTAAAGCACATCTGATAATTATCGTGACCACACTGACCATGATTTAAAGCTGATGGATAAAATGAATAATTGTCTAAGATCGGAGACTTCAGGAAGAAAAGCAGATGGACTGGTTAGGACAATCAGGAGGATCCAACTTTTGACTACTCTCCACCTCCATACTTCCCCCCTATCCCCCCTATCCCCCTTCCCCTCCTCCCCATCCCGCTGCTAATCAACCTTCTTGTTTCTCTCTCCCAATATTTTCTTGTTTCTCTCTCCCAATATTTTATGCTGATGGCTGTCGATCAAGACGATGCGTTTACTTCTGAACGTTATTTCATAAAGATCAAACAAAAACGCCGGGTGCGGTGGTGTGTGTGTGTGTGTGTGTGTGTGTGTGTGTGTGTGTGTGTGTGTGTGTGTGTGTGTGTGTGTGTGAAACATCATCAAACGGATGCTTTATGATCATCATCCCCATCATCATCATCGTCGTCGTCGTCACCATCCCCGTCATCATCATCCTTGTTTTCATCATGTCAGTGATAATAATAATAGTGATAATAATGATGATGATAATAATAATAATAATAATAATAATAATAATAATAATGATAATAATAATAATGAGGAGGAGGAGAGAGGAGGGGAGGAGGAGGAGAGGAGGGAGGAAGAGAAGAGAAGAAGAAGAAGTATATAAAGTGCATTTATTTAGCGACAATTCTGCAAGTAGTTACAGAGAAAAACACTTTTATCAGACATTGAAAAACGAGGTCAAACAATAAATACCTCCGAACATATACTTAACAGAGAAACAGCACTCGCTTAATTATAATGAAAGTTCCATCGTTTCACGAGCATCCTATCTGTGAGTAGGCACCCATCGTTATAGAACCGACTTGCGTATATCTTATACCTACATAATATGTTTTTGCAAATAATTATGCTTAAAACAAAGTTTCTGTAGCCAATGTGTCCCCCCCAGAGAGGCACATCGGATTACGTTTATTGGAACGGAAACAGTCCAGTTAGGGTTTTAAAAAGGAAGATAATGGGAAAGAAATGTGTCTACAAAGAGAAAAAAAAGGAGAGTAGTTCCGAGCTTGTCAGCAGAATGTTAATCTTGTTTATCGCTTTGCAAGATCTGTCTGTCACACGAATGAGATCGTCATCTCCAGGTACGCTCCTTCATTCTTTTAATTTCAGTTTATCGTAAAGGCAGCAAGCACTGTGGGCACACATCCTGCACCTCATCTGCTAAGCCATCAGACCACAATGCATAGGATCTTCAGCTGCGTGATTAATTAGATATAGAAATGACTAAAATCAGCAAGTTGGGGGGAGAATATCGGGGACAAAACTTTGCCGCTGTATAACCTATATATATATATATATATTAACCTAACGCTTGGATCGGGCCTCGGTATACACCATGCTAACACAGCGAGGGTTCAATTCACCTTTCCCTCTATTCCGCTCTTCCAGGATGAACGGGCATCTCTGGGGGCAAACTAGCTCTGTGTGTCAGTTTGTCTTGTGAGCCGATTCCGGTCGCACTATTCATGTCTGCATGACGCGGAAAATATGTCATGATTAATTGGGATGATTTCACCAGAAACAGAACACATTGTCCTGTTTCTTTGACGGTTGGGACTAAAAGATGCTTTTATTGTTTTATCCTGTATATATATGTGTGTGTGTGTGTGGTGGTGTGTGTGTGTTGTGTGTGTGTGTGTGTGTGTGTGTGTGTGTGTGAGAGAGAGAGAGAGAGAGAGAGAGAGGAGAGAGAGAGAGAGAGAGAGAGAGGAGAGAGAGAGGGAGGAGGAGAGAGAGAGAGAGAGAGGGAGAGAGAGGGACGGGAGAGAGAGAGAGAGAGAGGAGAGAGAGAAGGAGAGAGAGAGAGAGAGAGAGTAGGAGGTCTGTGTGTGTGTGTGTGTGTGTGTGTGTGTGTGTGTGTGTGTGTGTGTGAGAGAGAGAGAGAGAGAGAGAGAAGATGGGGAGAGAGAGAGGAGAGAGAGAGAGAGAGAGAGAGAGAGAGAGACAGACAGACAGAGAGAGAGATGAGTGTCTCTGGATGTGTGTGTGTGTGTGTGTGTGTGTGTGTGTGTGTGTGTGTGTGTGTGTGTGTGTGTCCACGCGCACGTGCGCGTATGTGTATGCGTGTACACACATGCACGCATGTCTGTCTCTCTGTGTGTATGTCCGTGTGTTTGTGTCTTTTGTGCATACACTGTGTGTGTGCTTGTGTCTGCGTGCCCCCCCTCGGCTTCTCTACATCAGTCCTTGATCCATCTGCCATGCGGACGACGACGAAAGCAGAGAGCGAGCTGTCTAAAGGAGCTGACCTGGGGTCGCCCACCTCGCTTGATCAGGGAGATGTCAGGCAAGTCACGAGCAGTCGTCTTGAAAAGAAGGCGATGCCCAGAGATTGCCAGACATCCTTTATCCACCGGGCGCCTTGGCCAGTCACGCCCTGCAAGTTTGCTCCGTCACCCTGAATAACAAAACGGGTCCCCTATGTGAAGAGGAAAACAGAAAAAAAACTGCTAACTGGGTTGCAGCGGGAGGTGAAAGCTCTTATGCTGCTGGAAAGGATTGGGGGTATCTGGCACTGGCTAAGAGCTGACGGAAACAAGGCCGGGGAGGGGAGGGAGGAGAAGAGGAAGTAAAGAAGAAGAAAGAGAAGAAGAAGAAAGAAGAAGAAGAAGAAGAAGAAGAAGCAGAAGAAGAGAAGAAAGGAAAAGAAGAAGAAGAAAGGAAAAGAAGAAGGAGAAAAGGAAAAGAAGAAAGAAGAAAGGAAGAGAAGAAGAAGAGAAGAAGGAAGGAGGGAAGGAGAAAGAAGAAGATGAAGGAGGCGGAGGAGGACGGGAGGAGGCGGAGGAGGAGGAGGAGGAGGAGGAGGAGGAGGAGGAGGAGGAGAAGAAAGAAGAAGAAGAAAGAAAGAAAAAGAAGAAGAAAAGAAGAAGAAGCACCAGAAAGAGAAGTAGAGTGTCTGAGAAAGAAGAAGAGAAGAAAGATTGGGGTGAAGAGAGAGAAATATTGGAAAATGGCTAGGAGAAGGGGGGCGGAGAGGGGCGGGGGGGTGGGGGGGTGGGGGGGGAGAATGGAGGAAATACTCGGATTGGGAAGAAGGGACGGACGGAAAAGGAAACGTTAGTGGTGATGTTGTTGTTGCGGATTGATGAAGATGATGGTGAGATGAATGATGAGATGATGATGATGATGATGATGATTATGATGATGACGAGGGAGGAGGGACGAGGGCGAGGTGGAGGAGGAGGGAG
>JADBJO010000152.1:660451-665451 GCA_016801955.1 Conus betulinus
CAGAAAGAATACTGATTTTGTCAGATTCCAAGTCTGCTTTAACGGCTTTTACACCGTCAAATACATCGAGTCGACCTGATCTCATCAGTGAAAATTTTATTTTCAATTCACCAGTTAATGAAGCGAGGTTCTAAAATAACATTATTATGGGTACCCGGTCACTGCAATCTTCGAGGGAATGAACTGGCTGATACCTGTGCAAAAAGAGGCTTCAATGTGCAAATCGAATACAGTTTTTTTTATGTGATATTCCTTATTCGCTTCTTGAAATAAACAATATGCTGACAAAAGCACTCTGGGACCAGAGAAGAACACAGTACCTTGAAGTTGCCATTCAGAACAGATGGGATCTTACTGCCCCCAACAGTCATTGTATAAGTCCGCCAGGTTCTATTCCGAATCGAAAATTTATTGCACAGAATACGGGTGGATGGTTGGTTAGGTAGGGTTTTTAAAACCATCTCCTTTGTGTGTCTGTGGTCAAAACCTTAATTAATGTATCTCATTTTTTACTTGAATGTTCCATAACAAAAGCGTATTTTCAATGTCTCTTCATGATAAAATTTTGTCTAAAAAATCTACCTTTAACATTGCATAGTGTGTTTTGTCCCAACCCAGAAAATGGGTGGAATCTAGCCAATTTGGCTGTAAAAATCTGATCAAGTCTCATCCACTTGGCAGATATTTCTAACGGATTTCTTTTTTTGTTTTGTTTCTTTTTTGGTTTAGTAGTGGTCTGATGTACACGTAGAGCAAAAGAATTTGTTACATGACATAGCTGTCCGACTCTCACGTGTACTAGGTCGCATTATTCCATTTACGAAACTTTGGCATAGGCTGTGCGCGCTAGAGAGAGAGAGAGAGAGGAGAGAGAGAGAGGAGAGAGAGAGAGAGAGAGAGAGAGAGAGAGAGAGAGAGAGAGAGAGAGAGAGAGAGAGAGAGAGAGTTTGGCATGTTTATAGGTGAGTGCATGTTCTGCGTACGTCTACATCTTTTATGTGGATAAGTTTTGAGTGTGTGCAGGGGAGGGGGCGGTTTGTGTGTGTGTGTGAGTGTGTGTGAGTGTGTGTGTGTGTGTGTATGTGTGTGTGTGTGTGTGTGTGTGTGTGTGTGTGTGTGTGTGTGTGTGTGTGCGCGCGCGCGCGCGCGCGCGAGAGAGAGAGAGAGAGAGAGAGAGAGAGAGAGAGAGAGAGAGAGAGAGAGAGAGAGAGAGAGAGAGAGTTGTCAATGAGTGAATATATGTGCGTGCTTGCATACACGTGAGTGCGTGAGAGAGGGAGAGGGTGGGGAGCGTGTGGGTGTGTGTGTGAGTGTGTGTGTGTGTGTGTGTGTGTGTGTGTGTGTGTGTGTGTGTGTGTGTGTGTGTGTGTGTGTGTGTGGGTGTGTGTGTTTTTTTTTTTAGGGGGCGTTTTTTTTTTTTTTTTTTTGTGTTCCTTTGAGAGAGAGAGAGAGAGAGAGAGAGAGAGAGAGAGAGAGAGAGAGAGAGAGAGAGAGAGAGAGGAGAGAGAGAGAGAGAGAGAGAGAGAGATTGAGAGAGAGATTTTTGATTCTCAGTACAGTTAAGATGTAATTTGGTTTATTGTTACAATTTCTGATTTTATTATTCCACGTACAAATGTTAAAATGTTTCCCTGCTAATTTTTCCTTTATGTTTTTTATGTCTTTCAGATGTTATTTGTATTATTTCCGTTTTCTCATTAATTTATTTAGGTTTTATCCTTTTAAAATGTCAGTACAACACACTATGTTAATCTGACAGTAAATGGTTTCAGTGTGTGTGTGTGTGTGTGTGTGTGTGTGTGTGTGTGTGTGTGTGTGTGTGTGTGTGTGTGTGTGTGCGGGGTCTTTCTCGTGTTCTTTATCACCATTTGTACCTAACAACTTGTTTCTATTGTCTCCCGTCACGCTCTACACAATGCAGTAAAGTTAAAGGTCGGGGGTGTTAGAAGACTGTTTCTTGACGTCCATCGTTAGGTCCGAAGAACCTGAAATAAAATTACCTGAGTGTGCGACAAAGAAAGGCTTTTTCATGTTCATATTCTGACAAAAGTCACCAGATTCTTTGAGCGGGGAAAAAGAGATGTTTGTAGGATTTCTCTTTTTTGTTTGTTTGTTGTTTTTTTTTTTACGTCATCGCTCGTAATAGAAAGTAAACATATCTGTTGAACATTTGTTGAGACATATTTGGTAAACATAACATTAATATCTGATTAAAACGAAAAAATGTGTTTGAAGCACATTTCCTGACTTAAAAACATCTGGGTTCTCAATTCAAACAGAAGTTTTCACTGTCTGTTCCATCCTTAAATGGAAACAAAAACTGAAATGTTTGTAGGATAGTACCTCAGTCTTTAACGGAAAGAAAGGACATATTTGAAGACAAGTGACGGTCGACAGTAAGGCGGATTGGGGCTGATTTTGGCCTGACTGATTGTACTTCTGAATTTTTATCCTTTTCCTTTGGGGGGGTGGGGGGTGGGGGTGGGGGGGGGGGGAACGTAACGTTGGTGTGTATTGGTAAATATGTGCTGACGTCATCTCAGGTCCATTTGTTCCCCGTGTTAATTTGAACTAAGGGTGCATCTCCAGACAAATCATGATCCAAAATGAAATGCACTGTTCGGGGGTACTGTGAACTAAGGGCGAATCTTCAGACAAATCATGATCCAAATGAATGGCACTGTTTCGGGGTACTGGGGTACTGTGGAGTTTTATGGATCATGACACCATGATCAACATCACTTACTTCTGAAACAGTGACGATTCTGAACAGAGGCTGACAATGCCTTGTTGTGAGCACTTGCGTGTTTTTTTTTTTTTGTTGTTGTTTTTTTTTTGTAATTTTTTTTTATGATGATTAACGAAACGTGTTAATCACGTGTTTTTAATGATGATGAACTGAATGGCATAAAATGAATCCTCTCCGATAATTCGGACGGCCCAGTCGGTTTATGACTTCTTGGTGCTGGCCATTAATGTTAGAATTTGTTTCTAATATTGACTCGATGGACCTGTCAATCACATCAGCCTTTCGCAAACACGTAAAAATAACGCACCCTGCATCTCCCTGAGAATATAAAGTATGAATTACCTACCTCATACTTTAACCAGTTTGCTGTTTTTGAAAAAAGTCAAAACGAAGTGTGTGCCAAGTGAAGATGAGGAGAGAGAGAAAAAAAGAAGTAATACCAGGAAACTCCTTTTTTCCCCGGTTTACGAATTCACCCAAAGTCTAACAGAGAAACTTTTGAGATCAGAATGAACTCTGTCTGATATTGACTGGTCAATGGCCAGTACAAACACATCACGTCGGTGTTGTTTGTTAGTTTGCTTTTGTTTACTCTGTTCTCGTTTTGTTTTCTGAATTGTCTTTAAATTGTGACTATTTTCAGCCAACGTTGAAATAATTCGCAAAAAAAACCCACATGCGTCGTCAAGCCCATCCTGTGACATAACAGCAACTGTACCGCTGAGCAAACAAGCAGAAAAGCCAACGGCCTACGGTGGCTAATGTGGCTATTTTTGCTTTTCATGTCTGGGTTTCATATTTTGATTTGAAATACTTCTTTACTTTCATACGCCTGCTAAACACGAATGTATCTAGTATAAAGTGCATGCAAAAGATCAAGGATGGTTTTTTTTTGAATTCCCGGGACAGATTGGAAAGAAAGAAAGAAAAAGGTGTTTCATGTTCTCTTTCTCCCTTTGCTTTGCCCCCCCCCCCCCCCCCCCCCGACCCCCCCTCCCCCCATCTACTTTTTTTTTAACCTCATCCCCCCTCCCCACCCCTCTCTGGCCCACCTCCCATAACAGCACAACGATATCGCCTATCCCGACTCTCATAATTATACGCCATTTAACCCGGGTTTGTGCCAGTGCCGGCAGCTCGAAGGAAGCAGTTAATAATTATGAAGTCGTTGAGAGCCCATTTGCCAGAGGAGATTCAGCACTGCCGTGAAATCACTTCAGTTGTGTTCAGTGATGCTTGTCCTGATTCAGACATACCCATGTCACCACGTGCTGAGCAACCTACTGACGACCACAACTGCTTGGTCGTGCGTCAGCATGAGTGAGCGTCCCCCCGCGGCCCCCCTCCCCCTCTCTGTCTGTCTGTCTGTCTATCTGTCTGCCTGCCCGTCTGTCTGTCTGTCTGTCTGTCTGTCTGTCCGTCCGTCTGTCTGTCTGTCTGTCTGTCTCTCTCTCTCTCTCTCTCTCTCTCACTCTCTTTCCCCATCTAACCCTCCCTTACAGGCACAATCTACAAGAACTTGACAATACTTACGACTTTCACGAACCCACCACACACTCGTGTAGACTCAGAGGAAACAGAGGCCACCAAGACAGCAGTGCATACAGTACCACAAAACGTGCCCCCCATCCCGTTTTTATGCATTATATATTCTCAGTGGCAATGGATGTTAGAGGTGTGTGTGTGTGTGTGTGTGTGTGTGTGTGTGTGTGTGTGTGTGTGTGTGTGTGTGTGTGTGTGTGTGTGTCCGTTTGAAGAGTAAAATAAATGAATACCTAGAGGAATGAAGAAAGAAAGAAAAAGAAAGAAAGAAAGAAAAGAAAAAGAAAGAAAGAAGAAAGAAAAAAAAGAACGATCAAATGAATGACTGGCTGAATGTAAGAACGAATGAATGCATGAATGAATGAAAAAAAAAAATCTTAACGAAAGGAAGAAGGAAATGAAGAAGAAATAAAAAAACAGATAAACAGACAGAATAAATGAATGATTGAATGAATAAATAAATGAACGAACGAACGAATGAATGAATGAATGAATGAATGAATGAAGGAAGGAAGGAAGGAAGGAAGGAAGGAAGGAATAAATGAATGAATAGCGTATTTTATTATTTGACTTTTCTTGCACGAATTCGACAACTGGCATTTCCAGCATCTCAGAAAATGTCCTCTCCCCCACCTCTCATCCTCTTTGACCGTAATACTGCCACACCGTCTCTCTCTCTCTCTCTCTCTCTCTCTCTCTCTCTCTCTCT
>JADBJO010000152.1:675451-677951 GCA_016801955.1 Conus betulinus
TGATCGATAAGATGATCATATACCATGGTTGTTTTCCTGCTCTCGTCTTTAACATTTCTCAAGCCTTGCTAAAGTTTCTTTCTCACATCCCCAAGACACAGAGAAGTCTTCACCAATGAATGCATCTGCTGCCCTACAGATTGCATTTGGCTGTCAGTAGTTTTCCTTCGTGTTTGAAGGAGGTGCAGAATGCGATGATAGATGAATACTGTTTGCTGTCAAGCAGTCCACCCTGCTGAAGTGGAATCGTCGGTCAGCTCTAACTTGTGCAAGCTTAAGAAGAAGTAGACGACACCCTAACACCCAGTCTGCGTTCTGTGCTGTTTACGCTGAGGACATTTGAAGATCGTGTTTCTATGCTCTGAGCGTCCCTCGGGATCATCCGATTTCCTTGCCGCATCCTGGATCGCCTTTTTCAGGTCAACGTTTTCACGATGTGGGTCGGTCAGTTCTTCTCTCAATGTCTGAAGCTTTTCTTGGCGTCCAGCAAACCCACCACAGATGTTTTTTACCATTATTGTTCATTTCATCAAAATTTGTTGTTCATCGTTTAAATCGCAGATCTCAATATTACGTTGGTGGGTATATTAAGAGTTGGAAAGTTGATGCCGTGTAGGTTGACGAAGTTGCTGTCTTCTCAGAACTGAATCTGCGACTAACAGAAGTCCTTGCGTTGTCCAGCGCTCTGTTGTAGTCTCCACACAACAGCAATAAACGGCAAAGAAAAAAAAAAAAACAAAGCGTGAGGAGGCAGCCCAGCCTAACACCGCTTGTCCTTCTCTTGAGCTTTCAGCGTGTTTAGGTACATACATGGTGACACTGTTCACGTCTGTTTTCCACATGAAACGGAAACTGGCAGAAAAACACCCGAATCTGAAGAAGAAATCTAACTGGGAAAAAGGCACGACACATTACAAGGGTACTGGCAGAAGATACCATCAAAGCACGGCCTGGATCCTGAGTAATTAGCAATTTAAACAAAGCTAATCAACTCGCGTGCGTCGCTTCTCAGTACCGCTCAAGCACCAGAGAGAGAGAGAGAGAGAGAGAGAGAGAGAGAGAGAGAGAGAGAGAGAGAGAGGAGAGAGAGAGAGAGAGAGAGGTGATTTTGTGGCTTCGATGTTGATACATCAATGTATGTTTATCCCCGTCCCGCATTCCTCGTTGCTCCTTTGAGGTGGTCTTCTCTATGTCTGGCAGTGGGTCGTTCTGCTGCTGTTCGTCACGTCACTGATGTCTGTCTGTCGTTGTCTGCATTGTGCCTAGCGTCACTGAAGGTGTGGACATTATCACTCGCTGCCGTGCATCGCCACGTGGCTGTCAATCAAAAACGGTCCGAATGCGGGTCTGTAGATAGCAGGTTGCCCTAAAGCAGCCCGGCACAGGACTCGCTGCACTACTGCTGAGTCAGGTGGATGATGATCACTGGTTCTGACCTAATGAATGCAGACACAGTGCGGGAACACTGCGGAGGTTAGTGTCATCCGCGCTGGAACACCATATGTGCGTAAACTTTTTATTTTTATTTTATGCATTTCTTTCTTTTTTTTTTTTTTTCTTTTTTTTTTTTTTTTTTTTTATTAAAGAACGATGGCCTTGGTACGGTTTATAACATATTCATATCTTGACAGGACAGAACCTCTCCAAACACATCCCATATACCTTTCAAGAACAAATGTAAATGGTTAATCGAAAAAAAGAGAAGGACAACAAACAAATAAATATAAGTAATGACCTCAGCCTGTGGTCCAACTGGTTTTTTCTTCGACGACTTAACTGCAGTCCCTCTTTCCGTCAATACACAGTACACTGTTGAAGTTATCATGGCGTAATCTAAAACTAATCGATGATGGATTGCGGAAAAAAAAAAAATCTGATGTTTGTAAGGCTATCAGCGACATGTATTCTCATTTCGCTGATACCTTAAGAACTCCACAGCTGTATTGCTCAATTTCTGCGTGTGTGAGGTCGGAACAGCCCCAACGAACACTGCCAAGCCATCTTTGCCGCGCAATGAACCTTGTCATGCGACACTTAGAATACACCGAGTCCAGCACGCAACAGCTACAGTGCATTGAAGCAAGTCAAGCGGGTAGTTACAGTGCACTGGACTTCGTCAGCCGATGTTACAGTGCCTTGAGCCTAGTCAAGCGACATTTCTAGTGCATTGAGCCTAGTCAAGGGATGATTACTGTGCTTTAAGCCGCATCTAGCGATAGTCACGGTGCATGGAGCTTAATTGAGCGATGATTACGGTGCATTAAGTCTTGTCAAGCGATGGGCATTGTGCGCTGAGCCTAGTCAAGCGATATTTACAGTGCGTTGAACCTAGTCAAGCGATATTTACAGTGCGTTGAACCTAGTCAAGCGATATTTACAGTGTGTTGAACCTAGTCAAGCGATATTTACAGTGCGTTGAACCTAGTCAAGCGATAAGTACAGTGCATTGAGTTAAGTCATCCAATATTTACAGTACCTTGAGCCTAGTCAAGCATTATTA
>JADBJO010000152.1:702951-715451 GCA_016801955.1 Conus betulinus
ACGGATCGCTTACACCAAGGTATTTTATTTGCTCCCCTGTCTGTCTGTCTGTCTGTCTGCCTGCTGTCTGTCTGTCTGTCTGTCTGTCTGTCTGTCTCTCTCTCTCTCTCTCTCTCTCTCTCTCTCTCTCTCTCTCTCTCTCTCTCTCTCTCTCTCTCTTCTTCTTCTTCTTCTTCTTCTTCTGCGTACGCAGGCTGATACTCCTGCGGGCACTTCCTGTTTAGACAGGCAAGGATTAATCCCATGTACCCAAGAGAGGGAGTGGAGTTTTGTGTGCATCACCGTTTTCTATCCTGTCGTTTAAGGCAGTCACACTCCAACTTCGGGGAAGGTGCATGCTATGTGTAACGTGTCATCCATACCAACGGCCAAACTGGCCTTCTCTTACGAAAGTCGGTGATGGGATTTTACGTGTGTGCAAACACGAAACGTCAGTTTATAGTTTATTCGAAGGTCTATATGGGAAATGGAGTCAGAACCAATGTTAACTCTGAAGGGAAACCCCCCCCCCCCCCCCCCCCCCCTGTACTGAAACGGCCCGGCGGAGATCCGAACCCGCATCCCCAGGATCACCAAGATTACGAGTCCGGCGCTTTACAACTGAACTATCCCCCCTCTCTCTCTCTCTCTCTCTCTCTCTCTCTCTCTCTCTCTCTCTCTCTCTCTCTCTCCCCCCCCCTCTCTCTCTCTCTCTCTCTCTCTCTCTCTCTCTCTCTCTCTATCTCAGTGTTGGGCTCATTTTTTTGTTGGGCTCATTTTTTTTTTGTTTGAATGTTTGTTTTGCTTCGAGAACCATTTTTTATGATGCAACTTTGTGTACTTGGTGACGAATGACAGGCTGTGTATATGTTAGACGTTCCTGTCTCATTGGATTTAGATAGAAGTACAGGTTTCATTAAATAAATTTTTGGCAGTAATGTTTTCTTTTAATGAACGAGAACTAATCATCATGCCTGACCAACTTTGTTCACATTATCGTTTATAATTATTATTTCTTGGTGTTACTATCATCAACGTCCTCAATCTAATCATGGTGAATGATTTTAACTAGTTTACACCAGCATTTTCAATGTATTTACAACACAAGAAAACAAACAACAAACATGCAAACAAACGTATGCATGGTTTAAAAGAGCACACAGCATATTTCAAGAGAGCGCGCATACCATGAGGAGGGTTTCTATTTAAGTTTATGCATATCACTGCTGCGCAGTTTACGTCCCGACACCCAGCCCGTTAGGACTCCTCATCTCCAACTATCACAAATATGTCCAAGACTAAAAAGATGTAAACGAGCTGTGGAGCTGGCGAGAAGCGAAGACAATCACGTTACAGACACATCTTATGCAACCAACTCGCAGTGAAGCCTTGAACAATGTGTCGCCTCACAACAAACCGATTGGCAGACACAGTATGGATCCTCCGGATATGACATCACCTATTTCCTGTGTCGTCAAGAACATGGCTGTTTTCAGGGGAGCACTCCTTTTTTCCCCTTGCCTAGTGACATGTAAAGAGTCGCCTTACGTCGTGAAAAAGAACATTGTTCGTACAATTTAGTTTTCGCTGTTGTTTCTGTGGGACACACTGTATTTGTTATACATCTTAGAGTGCCTTATCGTCCATGTCTTCCCAATGATATCACTTGGTTTCCCTCATTCTGGCATTCCCCATACACAGTCCACCCAGGATCGATCTGTGGCAGTCTGAGCACAGCCATTCCACAGGAAGAATGAATGTCGTCTCTTCACACAGCAGCCAACAAGAGGAGACAAGGCGCCGCTGATAAGTCACCTCAGTTGGTGTTCACCGTTACATGGTGCCTGTTCTCATTCAATGTACGCAGGATATACCTGTCAATATGCGTACTGAAGACAAACTGCTGATCGTGTCGTGAGCAGAAGTCCCGCAGATAGTGTCAGTCTTTATGAATTCGCTGAATCAATCGGAAGGCTGTGGCATAAGACCACCTCAAGAATGGCTGTAGAGAGAAATGCAGGCCACCCTGACTACGAAGGCAAGACATGAAGTGCCACAGAGTGTAGTTTTCTTCTTCTTTTTGTTGTTGTTGCTGATGGTGGTGGTGGTGGTGGTGGTGGTGGTGGTGGTGGTGGTGGTGGAGTGTTGCTGTTGTTGTTATTCATGTTATTTTTCAATACTAAATGAGGGAAGTGCTATGGAGTTTTATGTTGTCGGACATTATATGACAAGAACGTACTCTGTGCTTCCATCCCAAATATTTGCTGACGTCAGCAAGGCTTGTGAGATGTATCTCGATGTGCCAGCATATTGACGATTGCGTCAAATGGAAGGAATTCAACAGTTTGGTCACAGTCTTCACGTTTAAGTCCATGGTATACACTACCTGCTCAAGCAAGATGCCCCCCCCCCCCCCCCCCCCCCCCCCCCCCCCCCCCCCGAAAAAAAAAATGCCTGCCACATGCTGGAATTGATTATCTCACACATAGGAACCTGCAATGACAACCTATGCTTATTTTGCCTTTTTACTTTTACACAATGATACCAATGAATACAACTGCAGTAAAACAGGAGGTGGCACAATCATCTGTACTGCACCCCTCCACATTTATCCCCGTATTCTCTCTCTGTCTCTCTCTGTCTTTGTCTCTCTGTCGCTGTCTCTCTCTCTCTCTCTGTCTCTGTCTCTCTCTCTCTCTGTCTCTCTCTCTCTCTCTCTCTCTCTCTCTCTCTCTCTCTCTCTCTTTCTCTCTGTTGTCTCTTGTTGTTCTCTTCTTCTTCTTCTTCTTCTCTTCTTTCTTCTTCTTCTTCTTCTTCTTCTTCTCCTCCTCTTCCTCCTCCTCCTCCTTCAACATCTGCAGTTTCATTTCACATAGCTAAATTATGAACACGCACGCACACACACACACGCGCGCGCGCACACACACAGACACAGACACAGACACAGACACACACACACACACACACACACACACACACACACACACACACACACACACACACACACACACACACACAAAATTGTACCTGCAAGTACACACACACACACACACACACACACACACACACACACACACACACACATCACATCACATCACGTCACATCACATCACATCACATCACATCACATCACATCACATCACATCACATCACATCACATCATATGTTTTTCCATTCGTATTATTTGCAATGTTTTTTCCAGTTTCCATAGTTTTTTTTTTTTTTTTAAATCAACAAATAACTCAGCTGATCAACAGACAACGGATCTGTAATGTGGAGCATTTTGATGATATTAGCATCTTAAATTTCTCCTCTTGCTTTCCCTGTTATCAGCAAAACCCTGTTCATGGCCGTCTGCTGTGTGCATCGCATACTCGGTTTCCGCTTTATTCCTTTTTCCTGAGTGTCGCTCTTGGTCACATATTGCTAGCTCCTAGAGGGCCTGTGGGATCAGGGAGGAATTGCCACTGCATGAAGATAGTGATTCACGGAAGACGCTAGGGCTAGTGGAAAAGGGAAATATAGAGAGAGGCAAGTTGAACTGTATCAACACAAGCTTTTTCTATGGCATGTATTGATCAGTCTGTAGACACCTCAGCTTACGAGGCGTTGTTGTTGTTCCTCCTGGGCCTCCGATGGTTTGGCTATTGGCTGTGACTCTCTTCCTTCTGGACACAAAGTCATAGACAGATTCCCGGTAAAGGTACATTGAAGAAAACGTCAACGGAAGTCCTGCACGTGACGATTGTCAACATGAGAATGCTTTGCACGTGAAAGAAAACGTCAACGGAAGTCCTGCACGTGATGATTGTCAACATGAGAATGCTTTGCACGTGAAAGAAAACGTCAACGGAAGTCCTGCTAGTGACGATTGTCAACATGAGAATGCTTTGCACGTGAAAGAAAACGTCAACGGAAGTCCTGCTAGTGACGATTGTCAACATGAGAATGCTTTGCACGTGAAAGAAAACGTCAACGGAAGTCCTGCTAGTGACGATTGTCAACATGAGAATGCTTTGCACGTGAAAAAGAAAACGTCAACGGAAGTCCTGCACGTGATGGTTGTCAACATGAGAATGCTTTGCACGTGAAAGAAACGTCAACGGAAACGATTGTCAACATGGAAGTGCTTTGCACGTGAAGAAAACGTCAACGGAACTGCACGTGACGATTGTCAACATGAGAATGCTTTGCACGTGAAAGAAAACGTCAACGGAAGTCCTGCACGTGACGATTGTCAACATGAGAATGCTTTGCACGTGAAAGAAAACGTCCATAATATAGGAACTGTTATTGCTAACACATGCAGGTAAACAGATGCTCATTGTTTGCATGCAAAATGAATATGTCCAGAAATGATGAACGATGTCATGATGCACGTGAAGCAGAGCAATATTTACGTCATTAGCTGTCCAAGTGATAAAAGTGTGCAGAGCGGCGTCTTATCAGAGAGGGTGACGATCATGATGGGTGCTTGAAGGGAAGCATGACTGGTGAGAGTGTGTGGGTGAAGAACTTTAAATGGAACTTCTCAGTCGTCATAATATAGATCAGAAAACTGTTATTGCTAACACATGCAGGTAAACAGATGCTCATTGTTTGCATGCAAAATGAATATGTCCAGAACATTGATGAACGATGTCATGATGTTATCTGTGAAGCAGAGCAATATTTATGCTTGTGTTTTCATTAGCTGTCCAAGTGATAAAAGTGTGCAGAGCGGCGTCTTATCAGAGAGGGTGACGATCAGGCAATGGGTGGGATGAAGGGAAGCATGACTGGGGCCGGAAGAGTGTGTGTGGGTGGTAAGAGGAACTAAATGGATACTTCTCAGTATGCGTCTGATGGTCATGAGTCATTCATCGAAAATGTTGGGAGTTCCTGCCCTTTGTCATCCACATACATAGAAAAAGACACAGGAGGGGTTAGTTGGGGTGAGTGACGTGGATGTGTGGATGCGATGTGTGGTCGGCCTTGCCAGTTTATCAAATCATGTTTATTAAGGATATCAATGCATTGACTTACTCATAAATGTTTAAGCTCCCGCCGAATTCCTGAACCTGGCCAATGGTGTCCATTTCCATTTATTTTTGTTTGCCTGTTGACCAGTCTGGTCGAGTGGACCTTTTGGGGACACCTTGCTCGCCTGAGAAAGAGAGGGATCTACATCTCTATTGCAGATCGTTCCATTCAGCGCACTAAGCATATTCATTAAGCTGTTTAGACAGACATTCCCACTGACGACCATTCCTCTCTTCCCTAGCAGAAAATTTTGCTTTGAACGCACGTCAGCTCGATCAAGATGGCCGAAATCACGTCTCTCTGTTTTGACCTTTTCGTTAGTCTATCTCCATCCTCACCACTATCCTAGATCCCTGTGGCCTTTTCCCACAACGGGGTCAGTGGATTAATGGCTGACTAAAGGGTATTTTGGCACCAAACAAATTACATTCGGAGCTTCTTCTTACCCTGTCAGGGTCCATGATTTCCAGTGACCTGTGTAGTGTCCGTCTCCTGTGTCTGTTGCTGACCTGGATTCCAGCTGAGTTATCACTGGTGTCCTCGGCCCTAGAGCTTTACTGATTAAAAGCTTATCGAGTTCAAGGGTTGTGTGTGTGTGTGTGTGTGTGTGTGGTGTGTGTGTGTGTGTGTGTGTGTGTGTGTGTGTGTGTGTGTGTGTGTGTGTGTGTGTGTGTGTGTGTGTGTGTGTGTGTGCGCTTGCGTGTTCATGCGTGTGTGTGCATGTGTGTGTGTGTGTGTGTGTGTGTGTGTGTGTGTGTGTGTGTGTGTGTGTGTGTGACTGAAAGGCAGCGTGCATATAAATATAGTAATTAACTGAAAGTTACTTTGACACGGGAAATGATAAAAAGACAACTACTGGAGTACTTGGTCCCGTGACTAAACATCTCTTTTAAGAATATAATCCCTCTGTGAGCGTCGTTCTAACATTTGTTCCTGAATTCGACACGCTTTATTTGATTCTTTTTATTGCAGTATTTAGACAGCTTTGAAACTCTCTCTCTCTCTCTCTCTCTCTCTCTCTCTCTCTCTCTCTCTCTCTCTCTCTCTCTCTCTCTCTCTCTCGATTCGACTCCCATTCTGTAATGAGAAGTAAAATTCATCAAACCTTCATAAAAAAAAGAAGAAAACGCACGCTTTGTGTTGATAATTGTTTTCATGGGACACCTCTTGCATGAAAAAAGGCAAAGTTACAGCAGGTAAATCAGAATGTGGTGTGGTTTTGCTCACAAGTCAAGTTAAAGGGAAGAATCATAGAACTGAAGACGCGTTTGGGACACATGCACATAGTGGCTTCAATTAGTGTACCTTAATCAGCCAAATCAGTTAAAGCACACATACATGAATTACTTTCCACTTCGGAGCTTTAGGACAAGCTTTTATCATGATTAATAGAAGTACTGGATAGAGTAAGAGACATACTTTTAGATTTATAGATTACATGTGATAAAATATGTTTTAATACGATAGAAACTCATCATATCGACGAGTATGAACAAACCTGCTATGTTTTCATTCTTGCTATGAACCTGCTATGAACAAATCTTTCATTGAAATTATTCGTGTTTCTGCAGCTGTTGACTGGCAAAAAATCTATTGGCAAACAAAAGCAGAATCCTATATAAAGTATCATTCTGTCTGTCAATCGACAAAGTACTACAACAAAGTACTAATTCGTGTTTCCATCTACTCAGCTTACTATTCACGCTTTGCCCATATACCAGTCAACACAATTTGCCAAATCCGTTCACAGAACAAGCCAAGTGATTTATGAGCGATTGGACTGAAGCATCATGGGTTTTCAGGACCAGTGCCATTTCATTAACCTCTTCATCTTCCCCTCTCAGCCACCATCATCCTCAGTGACGCCCCCTGGCTGCCGCCTGTCTGCAGTGTCCATTAAAGGCCCAGAATCCACCTCGACCCCCTGCTGCCCCTAAGCCTACGTCCTTTTCCAAACACAGTGTGCTTAGTGCCACGGGGAAGACGGGCTGATAAGAGGCACAGTATGGAGGACCAGTAGCTTGACGCTAAGTGCAGAGACAGCTTCTCTGGGGATGCTCACAGCAGCTGCCTGTAGAAAAAGTGAGCATGGGAAGTGGGGGACTGTTCCGATGTCATTATCTGTCTCCAGCGTATGCAATGATCACAGATTATGTCACATACGTACTTGTAATTATTTAAGGAATTCTTTCATATCTGTTTCTTAATCCATGTTTTCAAAGAATATTTGAAATTATATTCTTTTTTACACAGCCTGTATACGCAATAGGCATACAGTGGTTGAAAAGGTTGAAAAAAGGAAGGAAACTTTCGGGATTCATTTCGAACACCGCAAAACACACAAAACAGAATGACAATATGTGTTCCCGTATTTGTTTTGACTAGGTGTCAAAAGTGCAAAATGTTCTTAAATATTGTGTTCGACCATTTATCTCTTTATATATTGTGAAAGTAAAATTTCAAATCCTTCCTCCGACAAGAAACCTTTTTGGTTGAAGAATGGGGTTGTGAGAGACGTTTTACCTATCAATCTACCACCGTATGGAAGAAAACTGTCTCCCAAAGACACTGTTCTGTGGCGAGCCTGCTGTAAGGCAATTGTTCCCATGGGGAACAAAAAAGCGCGACAAAAACATTCTGAAATCCTCACTAAAGTGCTGTAGCATCGCCCCTGCATCCTGGGAAGAAACTGCGCACGATCGCTCAACCTGGCGCACTATAATCAATTCCTGAGTGAAAGACTATGAAACGGGGCAAGTTGAGACACGGAAGCAAAAAGTCAGCTTCGGAAAAAAAAAAGAGAGAGAGAGAGAGAGAGAGAGAGAGAGAGAGAGAGAGAGAGAGAGAGAGAGAGAGAGAGAAGAGAGAGAGAGAAACACCACCTTTCTGCCTGGCTCACCTCCAGGTCTGCCTTTTCCTTAATGCACCAGACAATTCGATGCGAGGATCGGCCTGATCAGCCATCTTTGTTCCCACACCACCACCCAGTGATAATAAAAAGTTGTCATCTTCGCCCATGAAGACGTACGCTACTCATTTCAAAACACGCGCGCGCGCGCGCGCACACACACACACACACACACACACACACACACACACACACACACACACACACACACACACACACCACACCACCACACACACACACCCACCACCACACCACCACACCGCCACATAAATCACATTCCCTATTCAATCCTATCAGCAATATTTCCTCCAATTTCCCATTCTTTTTTTTTTCATCGAACGGCTCAGCTGGTCAACAGGTAACGGATCTGCAGCATGGGGCATTTTGAGAGATCCTCAGAATGTCACATGATGCAGATCCGAAGCTAATGAGTCTTAAATGTCTCCCTCTCCTTCCTCTGTTAGCATTAATAGCCTGCTCATGGCCGCTGTCTGCTGTGTGCATCGCATGTTTGGTTCCCACTCCAGCCAATAATTCTGGGCGTTGCTCTTGTTCAAATACTGCTAGCTTATACCCATGGAGAAACCAGGGGGATCAGGGATGGGAAGAACTCGCCACTGAATGCAGCAAGTAATTTACTTAAAGATGCTAAGGCTGCAGACAAGAGGAAAGAAGAGTAGAGGTGAACTGTATCAACACACAAACTTTCTCCACAGTGTATAGTGGTCGGTTTGGTTTTGCTCGGGAACGGTTTGCCGTTGTATTATTCCGTCTAGAAACATAGAGATGCATAAAATCCCGGGTAAAAGCTGCATAAAAAGTCAGAAGTCTAAATCATGGTGGTTTTAATATGATAATGCTTCAATTGTGTACAAAGAGTGCGGAACTGTCGCGTGTGTTTGCAGATGCTCATATGGGCATGGAAGATATGCTTAAAACACTAGCGAATAATGTCAGGTTTGTATAGTTTTTCTAAACCGTTCTGATTTTAAGATTTTCTGATGTCATAATGGTATCCTCCCATTTAAACAACAAACAAAAAACAAACAAACAAACATGTTTCAATTATTGGATGCAATTACAGGACAGTTTGACAGGTAAGCAGATATGTGCCGTTTGTGTGTGTGCGTGCATGCGTGCGTGCTTACGTGTGTGTGTGAGTGCGTGCGTGCGTGTGTGCGTGCGTGTGTGCGTGCGTGCGTGCGTGCGTGCGTGCGTGCGTGCGTGCGTGTGTGTGTGTGTGTGTGTGTGTGAAGGTATACGAGCGGATTTATGAAGAAACCTCATCTTTTAACATGTATGTCAATCAAACGACTGAAAATGTGATGTGAATGTGCAACCCTTGCAGTCCATCATGGGTCCCATTCAGTCCTGAGTGGCTCCGTATTACAGGCGAGCTACAATGTACATTTGCGCCTTTGGGATCCTCACAATTTCATCTCCTTCCTCAGTAGTTCTAGCTGTCACTGTGGCTCCTCTCTCTTGTGGCTCTGTTCTGTCCATTACTGGTCTGCTTTCAGTATTTATCGCAGTGTCTTTTCACAGCAGAGCCTCTTGGGAGAGTCTAAGTGGAGAGGGTGAAGATCGGGCAATGGGTAGGATGAAGGGAAGAGTGACTGGAGGTGGAAGAGCGTGTAGGTGGAAAGAGGAGCTAAATGGAAGCTCACCAGCATGCGTCTGATGGTCATGAGTAATTCATTGAAAACGCTGTAGTGCCCACCCATCGTCCACCAGACGCACAGAAGGAGGAGGCACAGGAGGGGGGGGTTGCCTGGCTAAGTGATGTGAATATTTGGATGAAGATGTGGTCGGCCTTTCTAGTTTACCAAAACCATTTTGGCACATCCTTTTATTGATTTATTTAGACATGTTTATGTTTGAGCCTGATTTGTGTGTCTTGTCAATGGCATTACAACTACTCTTTTTCTTCCAGTCTCTCTTTAAACATTCTTGCACTATGCCGTTCTGTCACAGCCGTGGACCGAATACTCAAGGGAGATCCACGTGTCAAGTTTTTATATGGCCACCCACCGCGGAGGCCTTGATCTACTTTTTGAGGGGCTTGGGTTATTCATGAACGAATTTTCCATAGGGTTTTACAAAGTCAGGCATTAATGTAAATTTGAATTTTAGCATGTGATTGTAACCTGTACGTTCAGATCTCAATAGACCTGTGCGATTGGGCTCTAAACAACAAGGTGTGTTCTGTTAATGCTTGCTCTCTTTTAGAGGCAGACATAACATCAATTATTCAGTCATGGCACAGGGCTGACTGATAGAATGGCCATTGCAGTATCATTCTAATGCCCAACTGCAAAGAGACCTTTTTTTCATAAACTCAATGTACGTTTTCAGGATCAACGGTACTTCATTGACCACTACATCACCCCCCCCCCCCCCCCCAAGCGACAATCATGCTCAGTTACTCCCTTTGGCTGTCGTCTGTCTGTTGTGTCCACTAAAGGCCAAGAATCCCCCCCATCCCCCCCCCCATCCCCGCTGCCCCTGAACCTCCATCTTTGTGCAAACACAGGGAGCTTAGTCCCACAGGAATGTCGGGACGATTAGGGACAGTGTGTGGAATGCCAGCAGCTTGACGCTATGTGCAGAGACAGCCTCCCAGGGGATGTAGGCAGCAGCCACCTGGTGAAAGAGAGAGGCAAATGGAAAGTGGAGGGTTATTCTATTACAATGAAATGTCTCCAAGGTCTGCAGTTATGTAAGTGAAGATGGCATAAATATGATGAGTAAATCTTGAAATCTTGAATCTTGGTTATTTACTGAATCTGTTTTACAAGAATATTCATAATTATGTAAGTTTTGCACAGCCCACAAATGAATAAGGCTATTGTAGCTAATAAGGCAACACTATAAACCAGGGCAGAAACAAGAAAAAAAAAAAGAACACTGGGGGCTGATCTCAAACGCCGCAAAATGCAAAATGATATGGCAATATGTATTTTTGATCTTCTTATGATATGTATTAAACATACAACAGTCTTTTAAATGTTGTATCTGTTTTGCTTTTTATGTTTTCTAACATGTAGTTTGAAAGAGCATTTTCAAAATTTTTCATCAATCAAAACATTTGCAGTTGAAGAAAATGGCCATGAAAAACTTTCCACCTATCCTTCAGACCTCTCCCTTATTGATATCACACACACACACACACACACACACACACACACACACACACACACACACACACACACACACACACATTTCCCTTCATTCATCTTATCAGCAGTATTTTCCCTGGAATCCTGTAGCATTTTCAACGAATGCTTCAACTGGTCAATATACGACAGATGTGCACTGTGGGGCACTTTGAGAATCCATCCAAGTTTTGTTTTGTTTTGTTTTTAATTTCTTCACATCTTTTTCTTTTCAACTCAGCATCAATAGCCTGTTCGTGGCCGTCTGTCTGCTGTGCACATCGCAGGCTTCGTTTGCACTTCATTCTATATTTCTGGGCGTTACTCTTGTTCAAATACTGCTGGTTTCTTCCCCTGGAGGAGTCAGGAGGATCAGAAAGAAACTTGCCACTGGATGGAGCAAGTAATTTACTGAAGATGCTGGGGCAAGTGAGAAAGGGGATGAACGGGAAAGGAGTGGGCTGTTTCAATACAAACTTTCTCTAAGGTGTATAGCTATAGTGGTCAGTCTTTAGGCACAATGATTTATATAGCGTTGATGTGTATGCCGTGCAGGGTTAGCCGTCTCCAGTTTTCTTCAGGAAATCGAGTGTGAAGGATAAAATAAAAGTTGCACACAGAAAACAGAGGGTGGGCTTGAGTATGATGAATTTGACCCACGATAATGCTTTAAACGTGAAAAAAGCGTGCATACAAGTAGCAACACTGCCATTGCGAAATCACGCCCGTTAGCAGGTGAACATTTGGACGTGAAAGAGCAGTCCATAACACTGATGAATGTTTCATGGTTTCATTCATGCTATATGTTTTCATCAGATACCCTGATGATTAAAGTGTACAACCGATATACACCCCAGGCGGAAGCCTATAGTTATGGTAGCGCTTAGTTTGTGAACGCAAAAAACGTTTCTAATGTCTAAGTAATATGCGTTCTAAAACATTCTGATTTCCAGGTTTTGTAATGTCAACATGTCACTCTTTATTCAAACACAGTTACATTCATTAACATACACGTGAAACAAATGAATAGAACTGTGAATAGAAATGCCAATGCTGTAGGCATTGGTGAATCAAATTACATTACAACTCAACAAGTTTACACAAATATTTTAGTCGTAGGAAGATATATGAGAAGAAATCATATCTTTTAACATACACGTGAAACAAATGAATAGAAATGCCAATGCTGTAGGCATTACAGGTCATCGTGGATCCTTTCAGTCGTGGGTCACTGTTAATGGCTCGGTATATCATTTTCCAGAGCAGATAAACTGATTGCAGGCGAGCTAGACTGCACCTCAGCATTTTTGTGGGGTTATCACAATGTTACTCTGCCTCACCTTTCATTGGTTATGACTGTCAACGATGGCTCCTCTCTGTTGTGGGTCAGCTGTGTTCATCAGTGGCCTGGTTAGGGTATTTATCTCGCATCTCTT
>JADBJO010000152.1:720451-727951 GCA_016801955.1 Conus betulinus
CCTGTCGTTCCCGACGACTGCGTCTTTCCTGGTCTCTCAGGCCGACGGAAATTAGACGCCTCTACCTTGTGGTGAGGGAAAAGCAAAGCACGAAACCTTCTCGCAGTGAAGGAGAAGAGGGGTCCAGGTAGGTGACATGAAGCCACCCACAGCCTCACCAAAGAAGCATGAAAAGTTAGGTTCGTCGAAGGTCCCTAATAACCAGCGAAAAGTATACAAGGGTGAAGACTTCAAAGGGCTATCTTCCACACGGCTTAGTTCTCTGCGGCTGACCTCTGTGTTACTTCTTTAAGTTCCCAGATACCCCACCCCTACCCTCACCCTTCCCTGGACGGACCCAGCTCTCTTAACGAGTCCGTCCTATGAAGGAGACTGGGTGAGCTGAATATTGCAGCCAGCCGATTGGGTACAACAACGGGTCACACGGGCTGCGGGTTCAAATTCCGCGTGATGACAACGTCATGCGAAGCGAAGTGTCGCTGTCAAGCACTTGTTGCACGAGCTGAACTGCGTGCAGAGACCACCTGCTATACGCTCACCCTTCAGCATAGGGGGTGTTACGTAACAGGGATTTAAAATTCATCTGACAGGAATATCAAAACTTTACAAACATTAACAAAAAGTTCATGTAGGTTCCAGTTGTCGCGGGCAAACCTGATTCGTGAAACTCAGTGATCAATAGGGAGGGATTCTTTCTCTGGCCCCTTATCCCTGGGGAACGAGTCTCATACTCAAGGGTTTGTTTCTTTTGTACCATGACGGATTTTCCCTTTGAAAAGGTACGGAATGCACAGTTTATCATCTGCTCTACTTTTCAAGTCTTTCATTGTCTTGTATCTTCAGGCTCATGAAGATATTGTCAGTGACTTTCTTTTGAGATGCGTCGTTTTCTCTCTGTCTCTGTCTTTTTGTCTGTCTCTGTCTGCCTGTCTGTCTGTCTTTCTCTCTGTCTATGTATGTATGCATGTATGCATGTATGCATTATGTATGTATGTATGTATGTATGTATGTATGCATGCATGCATGTATATATGCATATTGCAAAACAGAATAAAAGTTAAACAAATTGTTATTTTTGATAAGGACAAACTTATAAAATTCAACGCGTCGCCCCGAGAGCTTCATGAAGATATCGATATGTCCATGTAACTGTCTATCTGTCTTTGTATGTGTTATATTATGTATATAGGTATGTATGTATGTATGTATGTATGTATGTATGTATGTATGTATGTATCTATCAGTCTGTCTATTTATCTATCTGTCTGTCTATCTAACCTTCCATCTGTCTGTCTCTCTATCTATGCTCTCTCTCTCTCTCTCTCTCTCTCTCTCTCTCTCTCTCTCTCTCTCTCTCTCTCTCTCTCTGTCTCTCTCTCTCGCTTGACCAATCAAGAGAGAGAGAGAGAGAGAGAGAGAGGGAGAGAGAAAAAGCAATGGTAGCCAGACCCGTAAATAAAAGTAGAAACACGACTTTGTGGGAGTGAAGACATCAACGTATAAAGACGACGTTTCCAGATATAAATTCTTCTTCTACCGCCCGCGCTTACACCCCATCCCCACTAGACTTTTTTTTTTATTTACTTCTGCCTTTTTTTCTCTCCCGTCAGTAACCCACTTTGTTTTCTGGCACCCCATTCCCCAGCCCACTCCGCTTTTTTGTTTTGTTTTGTTCCCTATTTTTTCCCCCCTACTCCTTGCTTTTGTGGACCATCCCAGACTCCATTCTATTCCTGGAGGCATAATGCATTTCCCTTTGTACCAACTCACCTCAGTCCGTTGATCTGCGATCATCAAGTCTATAGACTGTGTGTGTGTTCATTCCGCAGGGTTATTACTACCTGCCAGGACTTTTTTAATCTCCAGTCAGCTTGAAAAATAGTCAATGACTTCTAATGTTGTACTACTATCTTCAAAGGTACATTCACTGTCGTGTCGAGGATCCCCCCGAAAAATAAATAAATAAATAATAACAAATAAATAAAATAACAATAGTGACAAATCCATATCCACTAGCGTTTGTATTTTTCATTGATCCGTCAGCTTAGACCTGAAAGTAAATCGAGTACTCATTTCTGAATGCTCTCTCACATCATTTGCTAAAAATATTTTCTTTTTTTAATTTTTTTTATCTTTTATTTATTTATTTTATTTATTTTTTATATTTTTTTTTTTTTTTTGGGGGGGGGGGGGGGGGGGGTGTTAATTAGTGTATCTATAATAAAAATTTTCATTGAAGGGCTTACAAGGAATTATTTGAGATTTGAGGTATAAAGGGAATCTGTTGAATCAAAGTTAAATCATTATTAGTACTTAACATGAGATTAGAGACAAATTCATTTATTTTCCAAACATAAAGCATGCGTGTCCTCTCTCTGTGTGGTGTTTATTTTTGAATCGAACAAAATTTCTTTAAATGACAGAATCTTTAACCGAAAGAATCCAGGCAACATTATGCTGACATCTGCAGACTTTTCAGCTGGCTATCCTATGAAATATGTGCCGCCTTGTAGCGCTTGTATTTCCGTAGGCTGGTACCTCTAAGCCTATTTTAACTGCTTTTTTTTGTCTGAATCCTGTAATTTGGCGCAAGAAATGTACTCGTCTATTTCTTATTGCACGTGCGTGAGAAACACATGTGAGCGTATTTTAATACCTTGTACCCATAACTGATGGCTAATGATTTGGGGACATTGAACTTGTTCTTGGTTTTTGCAGTAAAATTTGATTGCGTATTTTCCAGGAAAACTTTCCGATGATGTGTCTGCAAAGAACTTTTGTTCTGTGCTTAACCTCACTCTGGATTGTCCAGTATCAAAAGATAACGTAACGAGAAAGCTCTTAGCATGAACACCTATACTACCGAAATGTAGGTAATATTTTATGATTCATGTATTACCAATATGGCAGCGGTAGTTGCTGAAACTACAGGTGCTCGATCATTGTGACGTTTTCAGTGTAAACGTCTTATATCTGTTCGATAACTTGCGAAAATCACTTATTATAGATTGTATAGGTGTTTATTGTCTAAAATGTTTATGATGGAGAGGTATAAGATAAATCATTCAAACTGAACACAACACACACACACACACACACACACACACACACACACACACACACACACACGCACAGAACACACAGACACAGACAGACAGACGGACACACACACACACACACACACACACACACACACACACACACACACACACACATACACACGCACACACACAAAGAGCGCACTGGATGTCAAAGCATATCAAGTGTCACAAACGAGAAGCTGATGCCTATGTTTGTGGCTAAGCTATGGTCTGCTCTCATTACTCAGTACGCTTGGCCTTCTTACTTCCACGTCAGAATAACAGCCTGCAGTGAACAGAGCGAGCTGACAGGAAACACTCGCATTACAGTCGCAGCTCGTGGCACTAGCCAGAGGGTGGAGTCAAGTATAATGCCCCATGGCCCACCATAAATCCATCAGTATTCGCGTTGGTATCCTATATCGATGACGTCACTTCGTTTCCTGCCACATTAGAGGTCTGACTCTGTCATAGGTAATGTCCTCCGTTTGATTTTCTTTTTTTTCTTTTAAAAAATTTTCTTTTAAGGATGTATGTGCATGCTGTTGAGGAGGTTTTTTTTTTTCCTTTGTTTTCTTGTTTCTGCGGAATAACAATATTGTCTCATTCCATATTTTTTTTTTTCCCTGTGCCATCTTTTGTGCTCTCAACCTGGCATGACTGCTTTTGATGGTCATTCAGACTTCCTCATGCACACCTACTCCCTAATCGCAACACCAGCAGCCCGCATGGGAGATGTTGATGTCAGTCCTTTATGAGGCAGCCAGCCAAATCGCCTATCATGGGAATCTAGACTGCTGCTGTTTCACTTTGGTTATGTTCGCGTGAGTCCCTTATAATCTAGATCTCCAAGACACCAACTCCTCAACACCGTAATGAAAACAAGTCTTTGAAGAATCACTGAGTTTTCGTGAACAAACGGCCTTCTTCTAAGGGAGCAAGTCTCTCTCCACGTGCCAGCTCAGAATGCTCTGGCACCAACTAACCAAGAATCACGCTGTGGAGAGGAAATGAAATCTCAGTTCACCACCTGAGCAGGCCCTGAATGATCACATGATCGGAGATTTTTTTTCTCTCGGTTCCTCTTTAATAAGGACCAAAAGCAACAATGGAGATGATATGCGGAGTTCCCTTTGTGTTTGAGACATCATAACAATGCTGTACTCTATATTTTCTTTTAACTAATGCTTTTGTACTTTATGCAAAAGCGCCGGGGAGACGGAGGTAGCTAAAAAGCTGGTCAGGAAATGATGAAAACGATGTCGATGACGTGTCCATTAACTGAATGAAACTCGGCTACGCCTTCCATTTCATTTGCCGTCTCTTTATCATCAATGCTCTGTGTGTGTGTGTGTGTGTGTGTGTGTGTGTGTGTGTGTGTGGTGGGTGTGGGTGTGTGTACGTGCCTGCGTACGTGCATGTACGTGCGTGCGTGCGTGCGTGCGTGCATGCATGTGTACGTGTGTGTGTGTGTGTGTGTGTGTGTGTGTGTGTGTGTGTGTGTGCGTGCGCGTGCGTGCGCGCGCGCGCGCGCGCGCGCGTGTGTGTGTGTGTGTGTGTGTGTGTGTCTGTCTGTGTGTGTCTGTTCGTGAGTGTGTGTGCGCACGTTTGCTTTTTTTTTTTTTTTTTTTTTCCAAAATACCGTTTGCTTGTATTGGTAGGAGTATCCATGAGTCTGTTGGGAAACGGGCTTGGAGCGGGTTTGTAACGGTAAACAGGATTGTAATACATTCCGTAGATGTATAAATCAAAAAGACAGAAATGGAAACTGTTAACGATCCAAAATTAGTCTCGTCGTCTGGTCTTGTCGCCCATTAACCAACTGACCAGAAAAAAAGGCTGCCAGGAAAATGTGAATGACGGTGGGAGTAAGGGTGATATACGACGTCAAAAAAAAAAAAAAAGAAAAGAAAAAAAAAAAAAAAAGAAAAGAAAAAAAAAAAAAAAAAGTGATTTTGACTATTGATTCAGCTGATGCGTCTGTGCTTATGGCGATGAAACGTCTCAAGCGGAAGAAAGGGAGACAAGCCGATACCAGCAGATCATTATCACTAATGTTATGTACAGCCAGCCATACTAAACACCGCCACAGTTGGTCTGTTAGCTCGTGGTTCTGATACGTGTGACTAATCCTGATGAGTGTGTGTGTGTGTGTGCGCGCGCGCGCGCGCGCGCGCGCGCGTGTGTGTGTGTGTGTGTGTGTGTGTGTGTGTGTGTGTGTGTGTGTGTGTGTGTGTGTGTGGGTTTGCCTTTATGTGTTGGTTCCTTTAGGGAGGATTTGAATAGTGCTCTCTCTCTCTCTCTCTCTCTCTCTCTCTCTCTCTCTCTCTCTCTCTCTCTCTCTCTCTCTCTCTCTCTCTCTCTCTCCTCCACAGGCCATAATAATATTTCCAGTCTTTCAAAAACAAAAATTGCAAGAAAGTTAACCATATTGTCAAATGGACTAGAATGATCCACATGTCACTTCAGCCTCAAAAAACAAACTAATGTGCATTACAACTGGGTAAGAATGACAAAAGCTCACTAATAATTGCTCTCCTATACACCTCAGAACTGTGCCTGTGAAACACGTCATTCATCTTAAAGTCTTAGAAACAATAATTGATAACAGTCTCAGCTGGAATTCCCACATAATTTTACTATACAAAAGACAATCCCAGACAGTCTATCAGCTTACCCAAATTAAACACTTTCTTGACTTTCATTCACGTACACTCTTTTTTTCTATGCACACATTCGGTCTTAAGTTGATTACACATCGACTTTATGGGATTCCGCAAGTGCAAGCACACTGAATCCACTGTTGAGCCCATACAAAAGAGCGCTCAGATTAACCCTTCTGGAGAACACTAGCCTTCCAAGGTCAGATTATGAACACCTTCATATTCTTCCATTAAGCCAGAGGCTTGAAGGCAACGAAGAGCTGATGCTGCACAAGATTGTGACCGGTAATGCTGCAACGATGGCGGCAGACGAAAAAGGAGGCTGGGACACAAGGGACACCAGAGAAAGATACCGAACACGTCACGAAGACTACGGGTCTTGACAGAGGAAGAAAGAGGCACCTTAATGAAGTCTGTTTGGTGCCAACATACCTTTCAATGGCCCATTCATCCACTGGCCGCTTGGGGAACAGGTCACAAAAAGACCGGCATAGCGATGTTGGGATGGGAAAATAGATAAGGTTATAAAAAAAAAAAGGAGAGAAATATGATTCGGACTATGCTGGTTGATCTTAGGCGTGTTGACAGGGAACCGTTGATGGAAAAAATTCGGACAAGAAGCTGATGCAAACAGATCAGTCGCCATAATGACAGTGCACGATGCTGGGAACGGAAACAGCTTCTGATAACGAAGCCATCTCTCTATTCCTCAGTCCTAAGGCGTGTGCGTCGAGCATTCTCAGTGAATTGCTTAATCACCTGGAGGCAAGCAAGCTGTCCTGAAATGTCTATTCCCCGTAACTCAACCAGGCTGTGTTTTGAAATAGTGATGTCTGGGAGGAAACTGGAACATAGCTTTGTGGATGGAAGTAGAGCATCATTGAACAACACTGGCTCGGACAGAGGAAGCGAGAGTACATAATACATTTGCACGGGACTGAAAATATCTGACATTTCGGAAATTCAAGTTTTTTTTTTTTTTTTTCCATTGCTTATAGCCCAACTGAGCAAGGGAAGCATTTCAGAGATGTCACATATGTCAAAATAATTCCATTCATTTTGATTAGAAAACACGCCGACATTAATTAACCAGTTTGTTTGAAATATAATGTACAACGCCTCAACATTGGATCTATTTCACAAAATTCAAGATCAATTAAAAACTGTAGTTTCATAACCTCAATGCTCACACCTGATGGAAAGTCTTTGTTCATGTTTTAAAGAGTCTGTTGGTAAACGCTATTCTTGAAGGTCTGTAAATTCGACAATTCATTGAGTACTGATGTGAAGCGCTATTCTCGAAGGTCTGTGAATCCTAAAATCATTAAGTCCATATCTCTTATGGTAACTGCCTGAAAAATAAAGGACTGAAGATACCAAACATGGTGATGTGTGCTAAGGTAAGGAATAAGGTCAGTAGATGGTAAGTGGCGCAGTTTTCCCCCATTAATATCTGTATCTATGTACAAACGAAAACACTTTCTCGGAAATGTTGTAACCTTAAAGGTGTTGTTCTTTACAAAACATCGTTTGTCATCATTTGCATAGACCAAAACAAACAGACAAACATCGGTAGCTTTGCTTTGAGAGAAAGTTTATGTCAGCATTCTGTTCTTTGATATGTAGCCATTGTTTATGGACACTGTATAATAGTGTTTTACCCATTCAAAACGGCTTCTGTTTCCCATGAAATGTTCTACGATTACATCGGTCACCGTGAAGCGTGCTTCACTGCCAACGAATAATTGTAGAATAAT
>JADBJO010000152.1:732951-735451 GCA_016801955.1 Conus betulinus
GTTGAGCACAATAAAACACCATGCATCTCCAAAGGAATTTGTCCCATCGTTGAATATCATCAAACCTTCCATTATCAGACGCACTCCAGTTTCCTGACGATGATACTGACCTATTCACTAGGCGATAAGTAGCTTTGCTGGTCGCAATTGATGAATGTAAACCAGCTGTACATAACGGGAAGCAAAGAGCTGGTAATCACATATTTTCTTAGCAAAGTGCTGTCGATTAATGATAAGGACACACAACATACTAATGAATCTTATCACAATCGTGTTTCCCGTTTGTCGCCTTATATTTCCCCCTTGTCCACTCGCCACTACTCTTAATTAGATACTTCCGTTCGCGGAATCAGCCAATTGATTTACGGGCGACTGGTCTGCAACGTCATGGTTTTCAGGACCAGCGCCGTTTCATTGACCTCTACATCCTCCACTCCAGGCGACCATCGTCCTCGGTGACGCCCCCTGGCTGTCGCTTGTCTGCTGTGTCCATTAAAGGCCCAGAATCCAACTTAACCCCCAGCTGTCCCTGAATCTACGTCCTTGTCCAAACACAGTGGCCTTAGTGCTCCAGGGAAGGCGGGGAGAGTAGGGACACTGTGTGGAAGGCCAGCAGCTTGACGCTGAGTGCAGGGACATCTCTGAGGATGTAGACGCTAGCGGATGATGGGTATCCCCTATTGAAAGCCACTTGAAGGGTGGGGAGTGGAGGTCTGTTCTATTGCCTTATAGTTGCAGTGTTTGCAATCATTATAGCCTATTTTACGCAATTACTTGTAATGCCAGTTATAGGCTTCTTTCTTGTCCATTTCATAATTCATTTCATCAGAATACTAAAATAAAACAACCGATGGACTTTAAGCCAACTGAAAAGAGTAATTCGGCGACGCGTATCAAATGCTGTATATGTGCGTGGCATCGTAGTCGTATCTTTTTTCTTTCATACAACATAAATCGCTGTTTATTATTTTTCTTAAATAAAATCTACATCACCATGTATGTGAAACATATACAAAATGTCCTTTAATGCTACGTTCTTGTGCTTCAGTTTGTATAATATTTCGGCTTAGGCTAAATCTGAAATTGAACTTTAAAACATTTAAATAAAAGGGACGCAAAGCAACATGGAAAGTATTATCATGAAAGCTGAACACCCGTTAAAGACACTGATGAATAAGAAACCAATCACGTTGTACTCTCGATTTGTCTTATCTACAACACTCCCTCTAGTCATTTTCAGCCTTTGTCACAAACGGTTCATTTCATTAACAGGAGACAAAATTGGGGCTTTTGTGGATCCACACAATTTGAATTCCTCGTCGTCTTTGCCCTGTCACAACACCAGTAAACTTCGACAATGCCATGTTAAGGCCGCTTGTCTGCTTTCTCCGTTAAATGCTTTGTTTCCATTGTTCCCCCGCATTTTCTTGGACTTACTTTAGATGCTGCTAGCACAATCCCCCGAAGAGGTCTGGGGGATCAGGGGGTACTTGCCTCTAAATGGAGAAAGTGATTCAATGAAAATGCTGGAGACAGACAGGAGGACAGCGACGTGGATGGGAGGGAAGTTATGTCAACACAGTCTGTCACTGTATTGTGTGATGGTTAGTGTTCAGACACCCTGATTTGCATGTGTTCATTCAGAGTTCTTTCCCCTCGCAAAGGCAGGTAAATCCGCTGAACACTTTCATCTGGAGCAGGGCGTCTGATCAAATCAGTTGAAAATTCTATTTACTCAGCGACTTTTTTGTTGGTGACAGTTTCCACTGTAATGATAGATCTTTCAAAAATGTGCACTTCTTCAAAACTGCCATCGTTAGATGACGCTTGACAAAAGATATGCATTTGGAGTAAGAAACAAGATCACATTCTTGCAACAAACTAAATTCATGTGCTACTGACGAAGAACAAATGCGTCCTGGTGATACCCTCTTACAGAAATGGAACAATGTGCATCTGAATGGGTTTTTCTGATATTCAAATGATAAAAGCGCACCCATATACGCTTCTAACGGATATACATATATTTATGGTCGCCTATGACCTGTGAATAAACAGAAATGCGTACTGAATAATCCCATACAAAACATACTCAGGTCAGCGTTATTAATGTAAACAGAACAGTCAAGGTTATGTTGCAACAGCCACCAGGAATTTTGGTGTTAGAACATAATGAAGAAGGAATCCAATCTCAAAGCATAATCACACAATCAGCTGGGAGAAAAAGCGAAAATTGTAAACATCATGGCTGTTATCTTTCGCAGTATCTTCCATCCAATGCAGCATCGCTGTTCCTGGGTCTAATGTCCTTTTCTTCTTTAGAACTGATTAACTGATTACAGGCAAACTAGAGTGCACATTCGTGTTTTGGGGATCCACACGATTTCAGCCCTCTGCCTCCCCCTTCAACAGCTATAGCTGTCAGTGGAGGCCCCCGCTCTGTTGTGGGTCTGGCCTGTCCATTACTGGCCTAGCTTTGGTCTTTATCTCTGCGTGCTTT
>JADBJO010000152.1:740451-745451 GCA_016801955.1 Conus betulinus
ATACTCATCCAAACCTGAATTTTAACAAGCGCCTGCTTTACATGTCTATTGTGTCAACTGCAAAATACAGTTCCTGGGTGTGAGTCGTTTTGAATGATCTATACATTGTAAATCTTTCTCTTGAACAAAAGCAGTTGTCCCAATCCTGCCAGAAACAATCTTCCAGTCTTTGTCAGAAACAGTTTATGAAATGGTCAACTGGCACAACACCTTAATTTTCACAAACACATTCCAATCCAAATTTAAACTAAATTAATCCACTGTTGGTCACTCAGTTCTTTTTACTTTTCTCATCCAATTTAAGTAGCACCTTGTAAGCTTTTTGAGGGAGGCGATTTTCATTCATCCGTTTAGTTTTGATCCAGTATTTAATTGATCTAGTGTGTGCATATACATACAATGGAAATCCACCAGTATCTCCTTAAATCATCGCATTAGCAGTTCTTTCGGTGACACCTATTAGGTGTTTAAATGGAAACAAACGTACTTTTTCTATGTGTTTTATACTTTCCTCAAGGCCCCAAATTCATGGTCCATATAGAAGTACTGGCTGCACTCTAGCATCAGCAAGTTTACAACAACAAAAAACCAATAGGCCATAAAGATTTCCGCTAATGCCTCTAATCGAGATACCTCTATAATGGTTGGGGTTGTGTAAAATGCCCTTCTTATGTAATGGCTGTATTAAACATTGTGACCAGCTTTCTGGATAAGTACCTTTATCAAATAGTCGTGAAACATTTTTTTTTTTAAGTTAACGATGACATCTGATGCGTTCTTAAAAATGTCTCCAATCATGCCGTCAGGCCCGGGAGATTTTTCACTGTTCAGAATATTTATGACGCTGGGTATTTCTTGTTTGGATATTGGTGTATTAAATCCTTAAAATCATCTTTCGTGCATTCCTGAGTTTTCTGATAGTTTAGTTCACCAAGATCTTCAGTACACTCCTCGATCTCCAAAAGATCACGAAAATGGTTAAACCATTTATCTGTAGATATACTGTTCAATGACTGCGCACGCTTCGGTGCAAGTTGGTTTACCCTCTTCCAAAATTCTTCTTGATTATCAATCCTATCCAAGAATTTGGAAAAGATTCTAGCTTTAGTTTGTTTCTTTTTTTTTCCGTTTAAGTGAATGTTTATATTTTCTTCGAGCCTTACAGTAGTTATGCAGATTATCAGATTTCAGCCTCTTTATTGGTTCATCATCGGCTGCCTTTAGACATGGGTTACGAAATATTCTAAGGAGTTCCTCACATTTCGACTTTCAACAAAACATTCATCATCAAACCAGCTGTTTTGCAGATTACTTGTTCCAATCCGCTTTTTACGAGCATACATGAAGCACTGTCCACCATGCAACCATTATGTCAGTGCTTTATATACATCAACTTCAACAAGTTAATTATTTCTGACTCAAGAGATCTAGCAAATATGTCCTTCTTCTGCAGATTTCAAACCAGTCTTTTAATGCAACTGTTATGTTCACTTCATATCTCATTATCAAAATCATTTGCATTTGGTACTCCACTTTGCGAGAATTCAACAGGCGTATGACTTGATTCAATTCTGTCAGTAAGAAAAGTGTACATGCTGGTAAGAGGGTGTGGCATAAATTCTTCTGATGAAGTAAAAGTCAGTAACACTACACCCAAGTCAGATATATAATATAGCGACCCTGGAGGTCGCCGTTACACGCACCGTCAAGACAGACAGACAGAGAAAAGAGACAGAGACGCACAGACAGGTGACAGACAGAGAGACAGACAGTCAGACAGACAGACGGGGGGGGGGGGGGGGGGGGAGAGAGAGAGAGAGAGAGAGAGAAGAGAGAGAGAGAGAGAGAGAGAGAGAGAGAGAGAGAATCACAGCAATACGAAAATGTAATAAGCGCTCGCAATCAGATTACAAAAAAAGACAGGCCGAGAAATATATTGCCTAGAGAATAAAATCCGATTTTAAAATTTTGTTAATTTCCTGCTCTACCCCTCCCTCCCTCCCTCCGCCCTCTCTCTCTCTCTCTCTCTCTCTCTCTCTCTCTCTCTCTCTCTCTCTCTCTCTCTCTCTCTCTGTATGTGTCTCTCTCCGTGAATGTGAAATGGGCAAAGAAAGAAAGAAAAAGAAAGAAAGAAAAAAGAAAAAGAAAAAATGAAAGAAAAGAAAGGAAGAAATAAAGAAAGGAACAAAAAGAAAAGAAAGGAAGAACGAAAGAAAAAGAAAAGACAGGAAGAAAGAAAGAAAGGAAGAAGAACGAAAGAAACGAAGAAAGAAATAAAAGAACGGAAAAAGTGGTACTTCTCATCAATGTACACATGGACGCTGTATTCATTGTATGATACTTTTGGGGAGAAGTACTCCTAAGATGTAAGGAACCCTCAGCGCGGTGACAGGCTTGACATGGTCCTTCGCGGTCGGCGGGGCTAAAAGCAGTATTATCTCTCTATCTCTCAGACGAAAGGAACTGACTTTCACATGGATTGAAGTTAAGGAGAAGAATGTATTGGAAACAAAAGAACAATGGATCTGAGAGAGAGAGGAGAGAGAGAGAGAGAGAGAGAGAGAGAGAGAGAGAGAGAGAGAGACAGACAGAGACAGACAGACACAGACAGACAGAGAGATAGACTCACACACATACACACACACACACACACACACACACACACACACACACACACACACACACACACACAGAGAGAGAGAGAGAGAGAGAGAGAGAGAGAGAGAGAGAGAGAGAGACAGAGAGAGAGACAGAGAGAGAGACAGAGACAGAGACAGAGACAGACAAACAGCCAGGCAGACAGACAGACAGACAGAGTCAAGCTCCTTTTCACACACACACACACACACACACACACACACACACACACACACACACACACACACACACACACACACACGCTGCACACAATTTATGTAGCCGTGCAGCCCACTGTGACTCAGTGTTGTCAGTTAAGCAATAAACAACAATAAACATGACGACTTTTGTGTATCAAGGTCTCACCCTCTCATCTCCACGGAAACATTTCAAGCCCCATAAACACGAACATGCGTCAGCTGAATCAATAGTTAAAAAAATAATCACGTGTTTCTCTTTTGACCTTAACTCTCGTTGTTTCTAACCCAGCCAATCGCGATAATTATCAAGGCTGTCTTTTGACATGAGCCCCTGGAAGAAGTGACCAGCTTCAGGTACTTGGGAGCAACCCTGTCCAAAGATGCACAGCAGAAATCCGAACCAGGATCAACTCCGCATCAGCAGCGATGGCCCACTGAACAGAGTGTGTGGAACAGCAACATCAAATTCCACACAAAAACCCGGCTCTACAAGTCACTAGTGGTCTCGATCCTCTTATATTTTTGCGAGACATGGACAAAGAAAGAAGAATCCAGGCGTTCGAGACCCGGTGCCTGAGGAAACTACTCCGCATCTCCTACAAAGAACACAAGACCAATGATATTGTGCGGAAGCTGGTCACTAACCTAGTTGGGCCCCACAAACCACTTCTGGCAACCGTCAAATGACGAAGATGGCATGGTTTGGCCACATAATCCGTCACAACACCCTCTCCAAAACCATCCTTCAAGGTACCGTTGAAGGAGGGTGCAGACGAGAACGGCAGAGAAAGAGCTGGTCCGACAATATAAAGGACTGGACTAAAATGACCATGCCAGATCTCCTCAAGACAGCCACCAACAGAAGAGCCTGGGATACATGGACAGCAGGACTGGTTCTTTGGCACCAATACGATTTGTTCCTCATTACTGTTTCTTTCGATTAAAAAAAAATCCGATATTCATTGCTGCATCTTCCTTGTCTTTCTCTCTTGTGTCCATGCTGCTAAACCTGTGTTGCAGTTCCATGGCTAGTTATGTTCTCTCTGGAACCAAAGCTTCCTTCGGGGCCTGCTTTGCATAGTGGGTAAAAAGTAAGACTCGTGCCAAGGCCCGCAGTTTGATTCTCTCTGGAGATGGTCAGGTCAGAAGGTTTTCCGGCATCTGAGCAGATTCGTGTCCCTTCTTAGTCCTTCTAAACAAAACTTCAAACTGAGGAGGTCCTGTGCGTGAATACAGTCAATACAAGCATGAAATCTTGCGAACACGTAAAATCTTATTCCATTTTCAGAAAAACGAAGGCCATCAGATCGATGGAAGAAGGAGATGCAAATAAGGCACATACATCATGCCCGAAGACAGTATGTATCTAAAGGTGGGACGCGCGCGAAGAGAGAGAGAGAGAGAGAGAGAGAGAGAGAGAGAGAGAGAGAGAGAGAGAGAGAGAGGAGAGAGAGAGAGAGAGAGAGAGAGAGAGACAGACAGACAGACAGACAAACAGGCAGACAAACAGACAGACAGACAGACAGACAGACAGACAGACAGAGACAGAGAGCAACAGAGACAGACAGACAGACGGACACTGACTGACTGAAACCATTTACTGTCAGATTAACGTAGTGTTGTACTGACACACACACACACACACACACACACACACACACACACACACACAAACGCGCGTGCGCAGATGCACGCACGCACGCACACACACACACACACACACACACACACACAGAGAGAGAGAGAGAGAGAGAGAGAGAGAGAGAGAGAGAGAGAGAGAGAGAGAGAAGCTCTCTGAAAATGGCCAGGTTGTTGTTGTTTTAGAGCAGGTCTAACCGAGGGCATATAAACAAGAAGCAAATTCAACAACAAAACATCGCTTACGCCTGTACTTTGTGGTCCACCCCCTCTCAACCTAGTACTCGTGGTCTCCTCGTCTAAATGTCCGAGTAATGGCCGAGACTGCAAAGACGTTAGCACAGTAATGGGCTGGCGAGATGCAGAGACAATCATATTACAGTCGTAGCTTACGGCGGCAACTGGGAGAGGAGCCAAGAATAATGTCCCTTGGCCCACCACAAATCGATTGGACGGGGGAGAGGTAAAGGGTTTTGTAGTGGTGGAGGAGCTGAAGGAAGAGGGATTTGCGGGGGAGGGGATATC
>JADBJO010000152.1:755451-762951 GCA_016801955.1 Conus betulinus
GATAAGTAGCCAGCATCAAGACATTTTGCTCGACACCGGACCGTGTGTAGTCTGTTTTGACATCACGTTAAATGTGGTCGGATTTAAGCAAGCTGGAAGGTGGAAACGCATCGTGGTACAGACTGCACACACACCAGCGCTTGCAGTCATCACCAACGTACTGCCTGCAAAATATCAACAGATGAACAAGCTCGACTGTAGCTGTTAGGATTTACATGGCCATCTGGCAGCAACTGCTAGATACGCTATTGCTGGCCTATGTCATTTATTGACTTGTCAACTAAACAGTTCTGGCTTAGTACTGTATCGCTCAGCTGAATACACACGCATATCTTCATAGCGCTGTGAAATAAAGACTTTATAATATAAGCAAGATCAAGACCGTTGAATGGTTGTTATGCATGCCATGATAAACTGGATACAATATGAAGTCTAACATCAAACGACTCCAGTGTCTAAAAATGGAGCTTTGATTTTTTTTTTTTTTTTTGTCCGAATGAAAGAAATCTGTTTCGCAATGGCAGGGGTTCAAGTAAATGACAAGGTGGAGAACGTGGAGATCATTGACATTATTGATCCCTCCACTTCCACCGTGAAACCCCTCCTCAATGCTGGAGGCCTCAATGACAATGGTCAGTACGTCAACTGCAGCAGTGTAGGTCTTATAGACTGCTACAACTTGACGGCAGACCCCTCTGGCCAACAGGCCTCTATGGAAGTGGAGCGGCTTGTCCGCATTATCGTGCCCACCATCTTCGGCATCATCGTGCTGCTAGGTTTGCTGGGCAACCTTCTGGTCATCACCGTCGTGATATCGGATAAACACATGCGGAACACCACCAACATTCTGATCCTGTCCCTGGCCGTGGCAGACCTGTTATTCATTATCTTCTGTGTGCCCTTCACCGCCACCGCCCTAGCCCTGCCCGTGTGGCCGTTCGGCAAGGTGTGGTGCAAAGTGGTGCAGTACATGATCTACGTGTGTGCCTATGCCAGCGTGTACACCCTGGTTCTGATGTCCCTGGATCGCTACCTGGCCGTGGTACATGCCATCCGGTCCATGAGCATCCGTACGGAGCGCAACACCTGGCTAGCTGTGGCCATCATCTGGATGATCATCCTGCTGGGACACGTGCCGCTTCTGTTCGAGTACGACATCTTGCACTACGAATACTACGACGAGAACCGTACCACCTGCACCAACCTGGCTCACATGTTCAACCCTAAGCGTGGCAGGGTGTTCTTCTCCTGCTTCTTGACTTTCGGCTACGTGGTGCCGCCGCTGGGAGTCGTCTGCTGCCTGTACGGGCTGATGCTGAAGCGGCTTCTGTACGGGGTCGTGCCGGGAGGCAACCAGTCCCAGGAAAGCATCCGAGCCAAGAAACGAGTGACCCGCATGGTGATCATCGTGGTCATCATCTTCGCCGTGTGCTGGCTGCCCATTCAGATCATCCTAGTCATGCAGAAGTTCAACGTCTACCCGGACGACAAGATCTTCTACATCGGCCTGAAGGTGGCCTCCAACTGTCTGGCCTATATGAACTCCTGTGTCAACCCCTTCCTCTACGCGTTCCTCTCCGATAACTTCAGGAGAAGTTTCCGAAAGTTGCTGTGCTGTGGAACTCCTCCGTCCAGGCGCATGGATTATGAGCGCACAAACATTCGGTATAACGACAAGGAGTCCAAGGCCAACTGCACCTCCAGGTCCACCGTCAATCATGTGTGACGGGTGGAGGTGTCACGTGCTGGTTGCTGTGGACAAGGTAAACGTCAGTATGTCTTCCATTGCCTTATCAAGGTCACGCTTGCAGTGGACTTTGCACTTTATTTGTTCTTGTTTTGCTGACACGTCTTTGGCCTTTATTGTTTCCTTTTAAATCCGGCAAACAAGGGCACCAGTATTTGTTTCTTTCTGTGTTTGTTTTACTTATTTTACGAGTGCATGTACTTTATGTGTTCATTCATTTATGCATTTAAGTGTTTATTTGTCTATCTATTTATTTATCTATTTGTTCATTCATTCGCTTAAAAAATGAACATCTTTTTGTTACTATTTTGTATTTTCCCATGTAGGGATGCTAATGGACTCTTTGAGTTATGTAGTGGATCCCTACTTTCTGTCTACTGTGTAAGACACGAACGACATATACCTGTGCATTTCCAATGTTTTTTTTTTTTCCGCTTCTAACCCTTTTCTTTGTCTACTTTTGCTATTTTGTCTGTGTTTCTCTTTTTTTTATCATTATTATTCTCTCCTTTTCAGCCATGGCCTCCGTCACGCTTCCATTCGCCTGTATGGGTTTTACATACATCCTATTGTTCCACTAACCTGCCATGATACCTAGGTGCTTTTACAGAGGTGGAATACTTTCTGTAAAATGAATGGATCTGGACCCAGGTGTATCAATATCCCCCTTCTCTCTCTGTCTCTGTCTTTCTGTCTGTCTGTCTGTCTGTCTCTCTCTCTCTCTCTCTCTCTCTCTCTCTCTCTCTCTCTCTCTCTCTCTCTCTCTCTCTCTCTGTTATATATATATATATATATATATATATATATATATATTGAATTATAAACAGAGCTTGCTCTTATGTCTCAGATTGTAGAAATAGGGGGGTGGTAAGCCTTCATATCTGCAGTGGTAGATGATTCTGCCTAACTGACAGTATGTGCTTGAGTGGGTGAATGGGGAATAAATAATATATATTATATATATATATATATATATATATATATATATATATATATATATATATACATGACTTAGTAAAGAATTCCAAAGGAAAAGCAAATGTGTAAGGGGGGTGGTGGGGGGGGGGGGGGGGGGGGGGGGGGATGAGATAGAAAGACATGGGTTGAAGTTGCTGGTATAACTGTGTTAAGGATCAAACGCTTACTCTTACATAACAACATACAGGAATGATCGAATTTTGTCTTTACATCAGAATCGTCTGTTAATCCTGCGTATGACCGTGTAGACTAAGGCGTTCGCAAAAGAAGAAGAGAAAAAGAGACACTCACGCAACACACACACACACACACACACACACACACACACACACACACACACACACACACACACACACACACACACACACACACACACCACACACACACACCCACACACACACACACACACACACAGAGAGAGAGAGAGAGAGGAGAGAGAGGACAGAGAGAGAGAGAGAGAGAGAGAGAGAGAGAGAGAGAAGAGAGGGAGAGAGAAGAGAGAGAGAGAGAGAGAGAGAGAGAGAGAGAGAGAGAGAGAGAGAGAGAGAGAGATTTTTTTCAGATTAAGGCTACAGCCCATGCTGAAGGTTAGCACCCGTAATACACAGAATATGAAGTCTTCTCATCAAAAGAAATGAAAAGAAAAAGCAGTTACACACACACACACACACACACACACACACACACACACACACACACACACACACACACACACACACACACCATGCAACATATGAATATTCTGTTCGTGGCCGTTTTTGTGCTTCGTGAATGTACATAGAAAGACAGAAGAAAACATTGTCATCTCTTGTTAATAATACCGCCAACAGAAACGTGGACAAACGAGTCACAAGACAAAACACATGTCGTGTTGCCTCTTGACGACTTGATATTGACTGCTCCCTGTGGATTGCCGGTGTCGGGGCTGCGGCGGGGCTGACCGGGCTGTGGCTGTGGACGGGTGTCGGAATGAGCGGCGTGCCGGCCCGGCGAGGGTGCACTTCCTCTGAGGTGGCGCAGAGGCTGGGACAGCTAAAAAACAAAAAACAACAACAAAATAAACAAACAAAAAAACCTTATTCAATACACTCTTAATATGCATAGTCATTTTCATTTCATTGCATTGTTCAATCGTGCGTGTTTGGTTTTATTTTTTGCGCAAATCTGTCACATGAACATGCCAGTTCTACCATCTGCAATCAATCATGCGTTGTTTATAACATTCCAAAATATCTTTATTTACTCTCAACACCCTGGTTGTCCCGAACAAAAGCAAAGCATCTGGGTTTAAGCACTCACAAACATCTATAACCAATGCCATTAAAATCCAAATTTCGCAACATCATTAACTCTCTACATGGTATCTCGGTGTCCTCCATGTTGATTATTTTCATCCAACAATTAAGTAATGGATTTCAGTAATGGATTAACATAAATCGGATACCCTCCAAGTTCACCATAAACTGAATCTTTTGGTGTTCGATTGTCTGCATTAAAACAGTTTACATTGTATACAAATGAACATTCTTTATCTATACTATAAGACCGGCTGCACCTGACAGTAAAGAATTTCGAAAAAAAAGTTTACTATTGAATTCATAGAAAATATGGAGCATAACTGTTTCCTATATCTTGATACGGCAAAGTGAAACAAAATCTGGCCGTGGAATAAAATCCAATATACTTGTATGCATTGACAGCAGTGATGTATACACCCATGTACATCCATTTATCATCACATGCCAAATATCCACCTGTACGAAAAACCAATAATATTGGGCTTAGTAATATTAACTTTTGATTCTGATCTAGTCGCAGCTGAATAAAATATGTTCAGTTGTCTTTAAAGACCAGCAGCATTCATAGACAATAGAATAACGTTGTCATAAATATATGTTAATAAGAAACAGTTTCAAACGACCAAACGTAAACGCCCACGCCGTCCACTTTGATTAATCTTGAAAGCAATTTGTTTATGAACGGAGAAAACAAAACTGGACTACAAACATCCCTTTGCTTAACTCTATTCGTGCACGTAACAAAATCTGATAATGTTGCTCCTGCTCTAATGCTTACTTATGTGTCTGTATACATACGCTTAAAGCAATGGTATAACCTACAGTTTTTTTTTTTTTTTTTTTTTTTTTTTTTTAACGAAATAGGCCTTAAACGTTTTCCGTGAAACTGAATCAAAATATGTGTTTTTCGAAATCCACAATAGCCACATACAGTTTCTTGTTATCTGTTTTTTTTTTTTTTTTTTGTTTGTTTTTGGACTGCAGCTAATAAACTACTACAGTTATGATCAACGGCAGAATAAGCTTTCTTGATCCCGTTTGATGTTCCCCTGCTATGTTATGCTGAGATTTTCATTAATGTAATCTATATGAGTAACAGAACCACGGAGTTTTAACAAATACATTGTGCAAAGAAATACATCAATGATCGTTTAGTCCTCCCATATGAAATGCAGGTAATGTGACGGATTCTTTCCGATTTTCAGGTCAAATCCCAGTGTCAAACAGATCATTGAATGATTTAGCTAAAAAAGAAACTTGAAAAATAAATCTCACAAGAACTCTTAAAACAAAATCCCCAATGCAGTCATCTAATCCAACAAATTTACCATTCTTGAATTTCTCTATAGCTGATATTTCCTCTCTGAATATTGGTCTGTTAGAGTCTTGTCCTCGTTATTTATCGTCAGGTCACGACATTATCCTTATCACAAAGAGCTTTGAAATGTAAAATCCAATTCTGTATCGAAATGTGATTGGTAAGTTGTAATTTCTTTTTTTTTTTTTTCTCCAAATCTTGTGTATCCTTTTCTAGAGTAAGTGCTGAATTTTTGACCGAAGGAGAAAGGTTTTCGATGGTACATCACTGTCCTTTCTTTTCTTTTAATGTAAATTTTTTGTGTTCCCTCCTTGCAATGCAAAACAATATTCTATCATTTTTATTCACTGGTTTCAGAAAAGAAAAAAGAAAGGCAAGCCATTTCCTGCCTTACACAAATCATTCCGTTCCGGAGGTTGGCACACATCTGTTTCATGTTTTTCATGTCCTCACTAGTCGATCAAATTAACGAATGAAATCGTTCAAAATGCCCAGAAAATCCTCCTAAAGTGAGATCGGATGGACACGCTGGGGACAACAGGCACGGATCCTGGTCCATGTTCACTATCTCTACGGTATTTCTGGCGCTGTCCAGACGGGCTTGCCAATTGCTGTCTTAGCAGTCGGGCCAGGTCCTAGATTGAGCTCTATGTCTGTACACCGTCGAAGCAAATTACAGTGACCAAAACAGACAGCAAGAGTCTGAGAATGACACCATCCATGTGTGACGTCATCTTCAAGATCGACCTTCTCATGGCGCAATTAAGTTCTACCCCTTTCAAGGTAAATGCCACTAATACACGGTCAAAGACATCACACACACACACACACACACACACACACACACACACACACACACACACACACACGCATACACACACACACACACACACACACACACACACACACACACACACACACATTCACACACACACACACACACACACACACACACACACACACACACACACACACGCACACACACCACACCACACTTCCTTGCTCACTTCCATTCTTCCCTGCTCAGCACAACTTTTCGCCGCTCAGCACAACGCTTCCCCCCCTCAGCACCACGCATCCAAGCTCAGCACCACACTTCCCTAATCAGTATGAATCTTCCACGCTCAGTTCCACTCTTCCCTGCTCACCTTCTCTGCTCAGCACCACACTTCACTGCTCAGCACCACACGTCCCTGCTCAGCACCACACTTCCCTGCTCTGCAAAACTCTCTTCTCTGCTCAGCACCACACTTCCCTGCTCGGCACCACACTTCGCTGCTCAGCAAAGCTCTTCTCTGCTCAGCAGCACACTTCCCTGCTCTGCAAAACTCTTCTCTGCTCAGCACCACACTTTCACTACTTGCTCAGCATCACACTTTCCCTGCTTGCTTAGCGCCACACACTTCCCTGTTCAGCACTACACTTCCCTGCTCAGCACATTTCCCCGCCTGGAACAACACTTCCCTGCTCACATTCCCTGCTCAACACTTCACTTCCCTGCTCAGCACCATTCTTCCCTGCTCACATTTCCTGCTCGCATTACACGCCCCTGGTCACAATCCCTGCTCAGCACCACACTTCCATGCTCATCAGCACTATCTCCGGATTGGCAAAACACTTTCCTGCTCAGCACCACGCCTCCCTGCTCACATTCCCTGCTCAGCACCACAATTCCCTGCTCACCACCACTCTTTCCTGATTGGCAAGACACTTACGTGCTCAGCACCACGCTTCCCTGCTCAGCAAAACACTTACGTGCTTAACACCACACTTCCCATCTCAGCACTACTCTTCCCTGCTCATCATCACTTCTTCCATGCTCAGCATTACTTTTTTCCTGCTCAGCACCACACTTCCCTTCTCATCACCACACGTCTCTACTTAGCACCACACTTCCCTATTCAGCACCACACTTCCCTGCTTAGCACCACACTTCCCTGCTCCGCATAACTCTTCACTGCTCAACATCACACTTCCCCTGCTTGCTCAGCACCACACTTCCCTGCTCAGCACAACACTTCCCCGCTCAGCACACAACACTTTCCCTGCTCATATTCCCTGCTCAGCACCACATTTCCTTGCTCAGATTCCCTGACCAACACCACACTCCCTGCTCATATCCACATGTCCCTGTTCACATTCCATGCTCGCACCACACT
>JADBJO010000152.1:767951-775451 GCA_016801955.1 Conus betulinus
TAGCTAAGTCAATAAAACGCTGTGAACAATCAAAGCCTTTCAAAATAACATAACAGAAAAATTAAAAACAGTTCGTCTGTTGAAAGCAAATCAGAGTACATCAAACAAGAATGCTAACATTTGATCGCACACACACACACACACACACACACACACACACACACACACACGGTCGCACGCACGCACGCACGCACGCACACACACACATACACACACACACAGAAGAAGAAGAAAAGAAGAAGAAGAAAGGGATAATGAAAGACGAGAAAGCAATCACGAAGCTGATATCAGCATCAGACACTTGTTTCAAAGTCGATGAGACCGAGCACTTTCTTTTTTCCGAAAAGGTAACAGAGTGACTTGAGAGAGAGAGAGAGAGGGAGAGAGAGAGAGAGAGAGAGAGAGAGAGAGAGAGAGAGAGAGAGAGAGAGAGAGAGAGAGAGAGAGAGACAGACAGACAGACAGACAGACAGACAGAGAGACAGACAGACAGACAGACAAAGACAGAGACAGAGAGAGACAGAGACACTAAGTAACACAGAGAGACACACAGAGATAAAGAGAGAAGTACATACATGTGTTTGTCACCGATGATGTGACACCATTTTGCTTTGTGATAATTTGTTTATTTTCTTAACTGTTCTCTCCAGTCAGTGCGCAAGTTCATTTTACGTTTCCATTGACAATCAATTTTCTTGCGATTCCTCAGTTTGTTCTTGATATTGAGCAAAGACATAATGTCATGTCTATACATCAGTTCCTATTTAAAGTGGGCTCAATGCACACATTTTCTACACTAGAAAGAAGCACCGATATACCATTTTGGTTCATCGTTCGTTCAGAAGGCACGTTCTGTGAACAGAAGATTCTTTTGCTACGGGACGGTAACTTCTAGAGTGTGACTATTTACTCGCATTCTACAAGGAAAAGAAAATCGGAAACAACAACAACAACAACAACAACAACAAACAAAAGTAACAAACAATGAGCTAATTTCAGCATTTCAAAATTTCAACTCTGGTAAAACCGTACTAGGTTAAACAAATGTTGCAACCATTAAAAAAAACAAAAGATTTAAACGTCCATTTTAATTGCAAGAATTGTTTCAGGACTGTGTGTGCACGCGTGCGCGCCCCTGTGTGTGTGTGTGTGTGTGTGTGTGTGTGTGTGTGTGTGTGTGTGTGTGTGTGTGTGTGTGTGTGTGTGTGTGTGAGCGTGCGTGCGTGCGTGCGTGTGTGTGTGCGTGCGTGTGTGTGTATGTGTGTGTATGTGTGTGTGTGTGAATGAGTGTTTAAATGAAAGAGACAGACAGACAGACAGTGAGAGATAACATGCACGCTTGCGTCTGTGTTCTTGTGGACGCATGATATACCATGTTCCACTGTGTCTTTGTTCGCATATTTGCTTCCACTCGCTTATATAATGTCGCACGAGAATAGGCAGAGGACTAGATGGGGGAGGTAAGAGAAAGAAGGCAAAGAGAAGAGTGGGCGACAGAGGCAGCGAGCCTGTCACTCACACACACACAGTGCCTCCTTAGTTTATCTCCCCTCTTCCAGGACAGGCGCAGAACACTGCTAACGTGTCCCGAACTCCTCAATGACACCGACAGTCACTCAACCTCTCCCTCTCTCTCTCTCTCTCTCTCTCTCTCTCTCTCCTCTTTTTTTTTCTCATCACACTTCTTCTTTCCCTCTCTCACCCACACCGCTCTCTATCTACCCTCTCACCCCGGGTTCCACCATTCCTGTCTAGTTAATTCCCTCCCTGAATCCAACGCCGGGCAGAAGAGGATGGCCTGTGATTTTTATACTTGCCGTTGATTTCTGGCATTGTGGGTTGCAGGGTCCCAAGGGTCTGCTCAACGCTGTAAGGCACCGGCCGCCGAGGTGAATGGCAGCTGCTGAGAGCCAGAGACAGAGAGAGAGTGGAGGGGTGGCTGGCTGGCACTGAGAGTCTCAGACGACTACTGCTGGGTTGTGTTGTGATGGAAGTGGTGGTGGGCAGGCGGTGTTCTTCTCTTGTGATCCCCAGCGTCCTTGCTTCCACTCCAGACGGCGTGGAGGAAACCCGTGGCCTCAGCTGTGATTGATTGTCTGCCTGCTGAATTGCGGTTAGAACACTGGACGACAGAAAAGAGAGTGAGTGGGATGGGGCACTATTGGTGATAGACACTGAATTGCCTGTATACCGGATTCGGAGGACTCCGAACTCGTTTTCGGATCTGTCGGTTCTTGACACCACACTGTTGATAGGATCCTGGTTTGCTTACATGAATGTGATTGGTCCAAATGTTCTGAGCCATTTACGAAGACACTACTACGATGTTCACAGCAGATTGGACTGGTAATATAAAGCCTAGTTGCTGACGATGCAGAATGCGACATTCTATCTTCTGTACATTTATACTCAGCTCCCATCATCTGTGAATCTGTAGGGGTTTTATGGAGTTCTGGAAACATCAGACGGAATGAGCTGCGTTAGAATTAAAGTAATACTAAGTTACACAACAGGCAATCAAATCTCTTGTAATCTGCCCGGGCTTGTGAATGTAAATATCAAAGGTGTTAGTATTTGATTCGCTGCTGAGTGCGACTTCTTCACCTTTGTAAATCATCATTCCGAACCATGGAATCGGGCTTGGATTTGGTTGTCTTCTGTAACACAAACTGCAGATTATAACTCTCATAAATGATCATCATATAGTATATGTACAATAGCGTAAAGGGATGAAAAGAAAAGACCGTTGATGTCGCTTCATAGTGGTCTCGTGGTTGTGAATATTCAGAAGTGTATAGTTTCATCCCTTGCCCATTTCATTTAAAATGCGATTTCTTGCACACATCAATGCTCAAAAAGTGAAATCAGACCTTGATTTTCACGAATCAAAATCATTGAAATTTCATTAAAACGATTAGCATGTGTTGCGTTCACAATTTCATCGTGCAATGCTGTCATTGCCCATTGATGTGATTTGCACGTTGAGTCTGTAGCAAAAATATATGTTCGTGTTTGCTTCAAACGCGATTTTTTTTTTTTCATGCTTGTTAAGCAAGTTGAGATCTGGGTTTTGATTTCAGATGTGTTCTCAAATGTTATGACGAGAACATAACTTATACTGAGCACTGCTCACCCGTAAAGTTTGTTGTGTGTACTGTCGACAGCCATTCATGTAGCTTCTGGGTTTTTTGTTTCTTGTTTGCTTGTTTTTCTTTCTGTTTGTTTTGTTCGTGTTTGTATGGTTGTTTATGCAAAGCATTTGCATTTTTCCCTTTAGGTCTGTCTGTTTTAGTGTCCGTGTGTCCGTACACATTGTTAACCTACGGTTTATGCGGTTGGTACAATATCTTATGTGAAATGATGAATAGATTGACATAACATTTGCTTTCAACACAGTGTACATGGTGGAAATGGGTGTAGTTCATAAACCTTCACTGTTTTGCAATAATGAATGTTGGCACTATTGCAACATATTCTTTGCTGCTGAGTCAAAGTCCTCAAATGATCATTACTTTATGGTGATGGATTTTTTGTAAGGTAGCAGGTTTGGGTACCATGCAAATTTGGAAAGCTAGTAACTGTAGACAACAAGATTCAGATGTGTGTATGAAGATATGAGGCGCAAACCGAATACAGCAAACTGTTTTTGTTTGTGAGAAGGCATTTTGGAACAAACTTTGCTATGGTACGGTGAATAGAGTTTATATCTTAAACAAAGAATACTGTTATGCTTTGGATTACATACATTGTGATGTGGAAGTTAAGAGAAGCACATGTGTGACCATATAAAACTCTGGGATGGAATTACTTATAAACACGTGTGCAGACCACATAGTCAATACAGGGTGATGATTTAAAACGAGTGTAGGTTAATAAGAGACGTGTGTTTCTTTCCACGTATAGTATATAATTTGCAATGCAAATCCTGGATTTAAAGCTGTCGAATACATGACCTACGTACGTTGTGCCGTGAGTGTAACGTAGTTTTTGAGTGAATCTTCAGGAACGCTGAGTTTGTTGTAATATTGCTTCTTCTGCTGTAGCCCAGGATATAAGGTGAACAGCTTCATGTGTCACTGTACAGCTGTGGCCTTCAATTCACTACGCTTGCTCGCTTGCTAGCTCAGCTGGCAGTAAAAGATTATAAACGCACGTGACTTCGACGGCATTCCTGGGAAAGTGAAGGGGGAAAAGACGATGTCGCAGGTGAACAGAAGTTCTGTGGACATGACAGACATGACCTCGGAGATGTACCTCAATTCCAGTAACTGTTCTGTGAACTGTTCCAACCACTCGCTCCCCGAAGTTCTGGCTGCTGTACAGCTGGAGACTGTTGTCCGCATTGTTGTGCCCACTGTCTTTGGGATCATATTTCTTCTGGGGCTCTTTGGCAACAGTCTAGTCATCTTAGTTGTGGCCCTGGACAAAAACATGCGCAACACCACCAACATCCTCATCCTGTCCTTGGCCGTGGCGGATCTGCTGTTCATCGTCCTGTGTGTGCCCTTCACTGCTGCATCCTACGCCATGCCTGTGTGGCCGTTCGGCCAGGTGTGGTGTAAAGTCGTCCAGTACTTGATCTACGTGTGCGCGTACGCCAGTGTGTACACCCTGGTGCTGATGTCTTTGGATCGGTACCTGGCCGTGGTACACGCCATCCGCTCCATGAGCATCCGCACGGAGCTCAACACACTGGCTGGCCGTGTGCGCCACGTGGGTGGTCATCCTGCTGGGTCACTTGCCGCTACTGTTGCAGCATGATGTCATGACCTACACGCACCTGGAGAGGATCGTTCCACCTGCACCAACGTGAACCACCACCACGAAGACCATCGGACAGGTATTGTATTTTTCGCCTGTTTTATTTCCTTTGGCTACATGGTACCGCTGGGCGCTGTGTGTCTCATGTACGGACTGATGCTGAAGCGCCTGCACGGCTCCGTCCCCGGGGCACCCAGTCGCAGGAGAGCATCCGCACCAAGCGGAGGGTTACCAAGATGGTGGTCATAATTGTGGGCCGTCTTCGCCGTCTGCTGGCTGCCCATCCAGATCATCCTCCTCATGCAGCAGCTCAACATCTACCCTCCTGACGTGGCTTTCATCAGCATTCAGCTGGCGTCCAACTGCTTAGCGTACATGAACTCGTGCGTCAACCCCATCCTTTATGCCTTTCTCTCAGAGAACTTTCGTCGAAGCTTCAGAAAGTTTCTCTGCTGTTACACCCAAGCGTTGAACAGAGCTGAGTATGAGCTGGTGAGCATTAAGCAGTCTGAAAACGTCACCACTGCCACTGCTATCAGAGGTACCATGTGACTCTTGCTGTGTGCGTGTGTCTGTGTTGTTATCAGTTGGCGTTCAAGTCTGTTCCCTCCACAGATAAACTGGAGAATCTGTTCCGATTCAGGTCTACCTGTCGTTCGTCTTCGAGCTAACGATGCATGTGGAATTGATTTACGTACGTCTGATTTATTTCAAATTATTATTATTTTTATTTATTTAGAAAAATTCTATTCAGTTACTTATATGTCTGTTTATTTATCTATCTGTTTATTTGTTTCTCTCGCTTGCCTATGTTCGTCACCTTATCTGATGATTCAGTTGTCATGTCTCTTACACCTTCGTTCATGGGAGTTTTGGTTTATAGATAATGACTGTCACAGACGCTTTTAATGATGACTCGTTTTGATTTGTGGGGAAAAAAGAAAACGACTTAATTTGAGCTTTAATGTTGTGGTTGACCTTTCGTTGTCTTTATGTCTTGATATGTGTTTTTGAACAAATTTGACGTATGTACTGTTGGCTATTGAAGACGGTGGAATGATTGTTATGCAGATCGCAAGAAGACACCACTGGCTCGTTGGGTAACGTTCACGGCTTGGAAGCAAGAACATTCTCGGTACCCGTTGTTCGAGGCTCACTCAGGACGTTTCCCCGTCCCCCTCCACCTTCCCCTTATTTCTCCCCCTCCCTCGTCTCATACGCCCCCATGCGCATTGCCACCGACACCAGTCTGTCAGGAAACTGAATCTAGTAGTTTTGATTCTAATATTACGGAGAGGACAACAGACCGAGTCCCAATGTGACAAGCGTTCTTAGCATGTGTAAAGGAATCTGTGCTACCAAATTCTGGCTAAATTCTGGGGGGGGGAAAAATCCACGTCGCAGGGCAGACAGGGATTATTATGTTTCAAGTCTCGTAGCCCTTGGGCGTCAAACTCCTCAGGAGAACTTTGGGCCCAGTGGTTCGTGTCCCACCGTTTCTTCTTTTTTTTTTCGTCTACTTCGTACACTAACTATTGGAAGATGTGAATCCTTCGTGTGTAGCAACACGTCCATGTTTCGTGTGAAGTATATGCTTAGGGCTACCACATAACAAAAGAACTTTTCTCTGGAACAAATGTGGTAGAGTACCTACGACCCAATATCCAAAATTTGCATATTTTAGCCAGCAGGCCCAAAAGTTACAAAACAAAATGGCACCAAGTTATATGGAAATGCATTGTTCTTCTCGAGAAGTACATTCTAGATTTCTGTAAGAGAGAGAATCATATCGCTAGGAAACAAAACGCCATACGTTAGAAATTAATTTCATCGGTGAAGTCAACATGTGTATAAACGTTGTGTTCTCTCATGTGTAATATGGCATCACACGTATCGTAGTAGCTATATAACTTGTGATTTTGTGGAATTAACCATGCTGTATCTCTGTCATGTGTTGTGTTAGCCATATCACAAGATTCCGCAAGACGTGTAATTCATATTCAGTGCTACCCTTACCCACTCGAGCCACCACCCCCCTCCTACGTCCCCACCCCTCTCCATTCAAACCCATCATCAATGGATATATAGATACAATATATTGTCTTCATGTTTGATTGTGTGTACCAGTGTTCGCTGTCAAGATCCACACATGCATATGTAAATAAATAATTTTAGTAGTGAGTGACATTCAACTTCAGTATAACTTCATATATATATATATATATAAAAATATATATATATAAGATTATGAATGTCAAATGTTATTTTCTTGTAATGTAGTAATGCAGTGTGAAGTGTTAGTCGTAGAATAAACCATGCTATCCATAAATCAGTAAGTAAACAAAAAATGATCGACGGATTGGTTGATTGATTGACTGCCTAATGATTGATTGAAAAAACGGAATGATGGATGGGTTGGTGTCTTGGTAGATGGATGAATGAATGGATGATGAATGGATATCTTATATGTGTTTATTGACTCACTGATTAGTCTTTTAAGTGTGAGAGTGTACGGTTCTGCATAAAAAAATATACACGTGCGCACGCGCGTATGTGCGCTCTCTCTCTCTCTCTCTCTCTCTCTCTCTCTCTCTCTCTCTCTCTCTCTCTCTCTCTCTCTCTCTCCTCCTCTCTCTCTCTCTCTCATGTACAATGTTCAAGTCTTGACATTCGTATTGTAATGAATTGTAAAGTGCTGCATTGCTATCGGTTGTAATTGTAGTTGTATCATATTGTATT
>JADBJO010000152.1:782951-785451 GCA_016801955.1 Conus betulinus
TCACTTTCTTTTTTCACTTTCTTCCTTCCTTTTTTTCTCCTTCTTTCTGTTTGTCTTTTGTCTATTCTTCCCCCTTGCCTTTTTATGTTTTTCTCCCTTTCTCTCTCTATAACTACCTGCTTTGATTTCAATGGGGCAGGGTTTACTGCGTAGGGGGGCGATGAAAGAGAGTTGTGTCTGACCTATACTTCTCTTTTGTTATTCTGTCCGTGGGTGGTAGGCTGTCTTAATGAGTCATTATTAATGATGAGAGAATGCCAGAGCATTGCGTAAACACTCAGATAGCTTCACGCTGTATCTATCTTGTGTGTGTCTTATGGATTCTCCTACCCCCCCCCCCCCCCCCCCCCCCGCCCCTTTCCCTCTCTGTCTGCCTGTCAGTCTCTCTATCTGTCTATCTGTCTGCTCTCTCTCTCTCTCTCTCTCTCTCTCTCTCTCCCTCTCTCTCTCTCTCTCTCTCTCTCTCATTGGGCTTACCATATGAATGTTACGAAAATTGAACTGAATGATATTGTGTACGTATGCATCAATCTTAAAAACCTTTTCCCCCTCTGAGAAGACATTTTGTCATGTGAATATTTTACACATGGAAATAAAGAAAAGTGTATCTTAGATATCCACAAATGTGTGTGTGTGTGTGTGTGTGTGTGTGTGTGTGTGTGTGTGGTGTGTGTGTGTGTGTGTGTGTGTGTGTGTGTGTGTGTGTGGTGTGAACTAACTTGTCAGAGTCCATAACCGCTTAGCAGAAAGATATCGATTTTAAGCTGGTTGTTTGCTTTCCTCCTCTATCTGTTGCATTCTGTCCCTCCAGAATAACTGCCGTTTAATCACATCCCTTTCTAACGTGCACTATTGTGTAGAGGCCAATAGGTTTACAAATAACTTATAGAAATCTCTGTCTGTCTGTTTCTCTGTCTGTCTGTATGTCTGTCACTCTCTCTCTCCTCTCTCTCTCTCTCTCTCTCTCTTCTCTCTCTCCTCCTCTCTCTCTCTCTCTCTCTCTCTCTCCTCTCTCTCTCTCCTCTCTCTCCCTCTTGCCTCTCTCTCTCTGATGTGGTAGTAAGAAGGGTGGAGGGATGGCGCTGAGTGCGAGACAGGGGGTGGGGGACAGCTTTGGGGTTACTGTAGGACACTGGTTTTGTTAAACCCTGTTCGTGCTTTCCCTCAGTTCAAATGTGTTTTTTTGGTGGTGTTTTCACTCAACAATTATGATCATTATTGACTCTGAACAAAATGTGCTACATAGTACTGAGCATGATATATACTATGTTGACCATGTTTGTTATCACAATGGGCATGTGCTTGCTGAGGACAGAGAAGTTTTGTTGAACGAAGAGAAGAGAGAAGTCAGGAACGTGATGATGTCGATAATGGTAAAAGATGCATCTATTGTGTGTGTGTGTGTGTGTGGGGGGGGGGGGGGGGGGGGGGGGGGTTCTGGGCAATTTTTCAAGTTACAGAAACCATTCTTTTTTCTCTCGTGTCTCTGTTTTCCCACTCTGTCCACCCCCCCCCCCCCCCCCCCCCCCCCCCATTTACTTAATGCTCAACAAAGCGTGTAAGTCACATTTTCTGCTCTTATGTCTGACTTATCATTATTCCTTTCTGTCTTTTGTTTTTATTCTGCTTCTCTTTTCCTATCTTTTTCTTCTTTTCACTATTTTGTTTGTTTCGTATTTTTGGTGGACTTTTCTGGGAACGTTTTGTTCAGAGTATATCAGATCTAGGGGTCATGTTACTCCTATGTCGCGGCAAAATCAAGATAATTAAGATTACGATGTCCTTCTCTCTCTCTCTCTCTCTCTCTCTCTCTCTCTCTCTCTCTCTCTCTCTTCTCTCTCTCCTCTCCTCTCTCTCTCTCTCTCTCTCTCTCTCTCTCTCTCTCTCCTCCCCCCTCTCTCTCTCTGTTCCATTACAAAAGGTTGTCCAAAGATCAGAAGATCACTGAAGCACAGTCTCTCCCAGAATGCCGACGACCTTTGTATACCGTGATTCTTTAAATGCTTCTTACTAGGAGTCCAGGCTCGGGGCGATTGTATCGCCACGAGTTTCATGGTTCCGCGTTTGAGGAGTCACAAGGTGCCCCACATTGCCCCTAACCCACGCTGATTCCATCCATCAACTCGCCGCTCCTTGGTATCCATTTTATGGCCAGCCCTTCCGAAGTTATAATTAGAGACGGAACAGCGCGCCTGGTATTTTCATCCGAGAGGCAGCTTCGATGAGACACTAATGCGGACAAACAGGGGTGCATTGGCCTCTTTGCCGTTTCCCTGTGACGTCTCTCCGTTCAAAACATGCCCTCACGTTATTTCATCCGCGGCACTTTCAGTCTTCACATATGTTGGGATGAAAACAATTTAGGCACTGATCGTGATCGCCATCATAATCATTATTATTATTGTCAGGCACAGTTTTGGGGGTGAGAAGAGAGGAGCTGTTAGAGCGCGATTTGTCATTCCAGAGCTATTTGTCCCCGGTGACAAATGTGTTACCAAGG
>JADBJO010000152.1:797951-800451 GCA_016801955.1 Conus betulinus
ATGGTACTACGAGTAGAAGCAGTTCAGAGCTATGTGTATGTAATTTTTCACCTGGAGTGAAAGATATCTACTTTGTTATCACATGCCGGGTGTGTATCCCAGATATACTGAAGTGCGCCTTTCAAATCAACCTAACCGAGGTTACCTGTGTTTATTTCTGTCTGTTTTGCGTGTTCCGTGTGACAATTAAAGATCAAAATCCTTCGCTACTCTTGAATAAAGGTTGATTTATTTGTCCGTTTCTTCTTTTATTTTTTTTTTCCTTTTGTGCATGTGCCAGATCTAGGTATAAAAAGCTATAAATTCCCTGTATTAGAAACGGATCCTTGGATGTTTGTTGTGTCTAGTTTCCATGTGTGATAGAGATGTGCATGTGGCGTTTGGTTTGTTTGTTTGTTTGTTTGTTTTTCTTTCTTTCTGCGGGAGTATTGCTTAGTTTCCTCTTCATTATTTTCTCCTGTCTTTTGGTTCTTTTATCCTTCCTGTCTTCTGCTTCTTTCTTTCTTTCTTTCTTTCTTTCTTCTTTCTTTCGTTTTTACTCCATCCCCCTCGAGACGCGCAAGGTTCTATCTGTTATAGATAATGTTCCTGCCTTTTGGGAAATCTGCTCTAGAAATGAATTTCATCTAATACAGTCATCTCTGTATTTCTGTCTCTTTTTTTAAATCCCTTTTTGTCGTTGTATTTCTTTCCTCCCGTTTTTTGTCATTCCATATTGTTTTCCTTCTAACTGTTTATTCTTTCTTTGTCGTTTTTGATGATTCCTCTGCTTCCTTTCCTTTCCCATTTTAACGCCATCCATCTCTTCATCTTCCTCCTCTCCCCCCCCCCCCCCCCCCCCCCACCCCCCCCACCCCCCCCCCACCACACCCCCCACCCCCCCCTCCTCTTTCAGATAACGATCACCAGGACCATCGTTGTCATCAATGTCATTATCTTCTTCGTCTTTTCTTCTTCCCGGCCCTCTCCTTGGTTTCCTCTGGTTTTCACTCTCTCTCTCTCTCTCTCTCTCTCTCTCTCTCTCTCTCTCTCTCTCTCTCTCTCTTCTCTCTCCCCCCTTCCTTTTTCTCACACCCAACCACCCCCCCCCCTCTCTCTCTCGCTGTGTGTCTGTTTGTCTGCCTGTCTGTCTATCTATGTGTCTGTCTGTGCTGTCCTGTCTGTCTGTCTGTCTGTCTCTCTCTCTCTCTCTCTCTCTCTCTCCCTCTCCCTCTCTCTCTCTCTCTCTCTCTCTCTCTCTCCCTCTCTCATCATTCGTATATTCAGTCTTCCAATTGTTTTCTTCTTCTCTTTCCTTCCGTATCGTTTTCTCTCCAGTGCAAAGAAAAACGTGCATTGTCTGTCAAAGTCAACACGCCCTGCAAGCCTTGAACGGAAGAAAGCAAAAGGAACGGGAGTGACAGGAAGTGGCTGGTGGAAGCGAAAGCGTCGCAATTCGCGCAGTGTAAGAAGACAGAGCAGTGTGTGATGCAGACTAGTGCACTGCCCCTTCTTCTTACAGTTTGCGGTTGTGCAACCATCATCATGATCGGCCGTTGCTGGCATGTCCTGTCATCGTCGGTGGCTGCCTCCAGTTTGCCCTCTGCTGTTTCTGGAGATGATGTGGGTGTTTCTGGGAACTGCCACCTGTATGAGGAGATGTTGAGCTGTTCTGGAGTTCTATTCTCTTTGCTGTTTCTAGCGATTTTCTGGGACTTCTGGGGAATTCCCTGCTTCTTTGTGGAGAGCTATTGGCTGTTCTGTGGATTGTTTTGCTTGTCTGGAATTCTCGGTTGTGTGAGGAGGGTGGGGGGGATGGGGGAGGGTGGGGATGGGGGTAGATGCGATGTTCTCTGGATTCTTTGCTACATCAGACTTCACTGCTGCGGGGATTTTCTTGATGTTCGGGGATACTTTGTTGTTGCTAGGCATTGCTAATATTCTCTGGATGTTTGGTCGTCTCCATGGACCTTTGCTGTTCTGGGCGTTTGTATTGTCTCTGATGAGTCATTCACGACCTTGAATCACCAGCTGTTTATTGGGAATCATTCCTGTTCTGATGATTATGTGCTGTCTGTGGATTCTTTGCTGTTCTGGCATTGTGGGCGAATTGGGTCGGATTTTGGCCCGTTTAAGGATTCTCTCATGCACAGTGACTTGTGGCTTTCTATAAAGTTGCTGCTATAGTTTGATGTTGTCTGTGGATTCCCTGCTGTTCTAGAGAGTTTCGGCTGTTCGGCTGCTGTACACTCGTCGTTGCATGACAGGCGATGGTAATAAGAAAGTGTGTGATTTACAGAACTGCACAGCCTCCTTCTCTTACAGCTTGTGCTCTCTGTAGCTAGGTGCCCGGCATTTAATGCTACTTTTTTCTGAGATTTTTTTTCTTCTTAATTTCCATCTTTAAACAAATGTTTACTGAAAGTTACCGCTTCTCCGAGGGCGTTGCGTATGATGTGCTTGTGGGATGATCAATTTTCTTTAATCTAGGACTTTTCTCAGTTCTTTTTAATGTGCTTTA
>JADBJO010000152.1:805451-810451 GCA_016801955.1 Conus betulinus
ATGAAGTAAAATAAAACAAAATAAATTGAAACAAAGTAATGTAAAATAAATGAAACTTTCACGACGAAAACTTTATAAATACGTGTACACGCTCTTCCGATGTAACTGCTCTGTAAAATATTTACTGATCTGGACATGCAAACAATAATCAACAGTCTGATTATTAACTCTTTCCCAAATAAAACACATTCATTTTTTTGCGTGTTTATAAATACAAAACAGGGGGGAAATTACAATTCCCTGAAAAATTTAGAAACAGCAATGGATGACAATTTGATTGGAGAAAGAAGGCAACGAAATATGATAACGTTCCAGCGATGATTTAGGAAATAGGACGCGCGCGCGCGCGTGTGTGTGTGTGTGTGTGTGTGTGTGTGTGTGTGCGCGCGCGCGCGCGCGCGCGTGCGCGTGCGTGCGTGCGTGCGTGTGTTTGTGTGTGTGTGTGTGTGTGTATGTGTGTGTGTGTGTGTGTGTGTGTGTGTGTGTGTGTGTGTGTGTGTGTGTGTGTGCAGGGATGTGATGTTTCATAGATAGTGATTTAAATGTCCAATATAACTGACAAACTATGCGATCTAAAGCATCACATTTTTGTGTTCCTTTTGTTTTTCTTCCCTTTTTTTTCTTTCTTTCCTTACATAGCTTTCCTAGAATGTAATTACTTACAGATATTTGTCACGCCAAGAAACATGGTGAGTTTGATAACGATCCACGCAACAGGTTCTCAGGTTTTTATAAATTTCTTTATTTTAGGTTCATCGTTTTGGTTATCGGAATTGAACATGCAGACGAACGAAACGGAAATTGAAGTCATAACGAGAGCTAGGCCCGAAGAAATTTATTTATGATCATTAATGAGGACGAGGATGAAGGAAAATAATACCGAGGAGTTCAGTTCTGGTCTGAAAGTGAACTTGAGTTCACAAACTACATGAACGCCACTGCTGAGGTAGTTCTGACCTCTTGGAACCTCACATCCTTTGACTTCACAATTTGTCCAGTCAAATGTACCTAAAGCAACTTTCTTACATAATTAATGATTATCTGTTAGCTAATAAATTGTAATGCCGAATCCGGAGATCAGAAGAAATCTGTGGATCCGTAGATCTGACAACGAATATAAACTGCACTAAACCAAGACTAATAAACAGACTGGCTGACAGAAAGATAAGCTGCACTCAAGTAAGACACACATACACACAGACAGAAAAATAAAACTGCACTAAACCAGGATACACAAGCAGACAGACAAAACAAAATGCTCTGAGGGAGCGAGCGAGCGAGCGAGAGAGAGAGAGAGAGAGAGAGAGAGAGAGAGAGAGAGAGAGGAGAGAGAGAGAGAGAGAGAGAGAGAGAGAGAGAATGAGAGAGAGAGATACAGACACATAGACAGACAGGCTGGGGGAAGACGGAATGAAAATATAAACATCCGTTATTAACATGTGAACTTTATGATCCACGCGATGTATGCCGACAATGTCACGGGCTACCTCGTCCTTCCGTTCACACAATACAGGCTGGAATAAGCGTACATCTCCCTGAAGAAAAGGCGGCACAAAAATCCATAAACTCTTCACACATACTATCGAAACGATCTACAGGAGGTGGTCGGCTTGCCGAGAAGAGAAGGCGAGCAGAAATGAGGAACTGATGATGGAGATAAGTTATTCATCTTTTTACTGTCAGGAAAGAAAATATGGAATAGATCACCCCAGGTCTTCCCTTCCTTACACGTCATCTTCCCTGTGCTTAGGGAAGTCATCCCATCTTCAGACTTCCCTGTACTGGATACAACTCTTCATTTCAATCACAGTGACTGTAACACGCAAGAACCTTCCTTCCTTGTGACGACAATGTTTGAGAGTCAGAGACACATCCTCTACGCTCTAACACTACCCCTGTGAAACAGAGATACGCTATAGCATCCAGTATTTTTTTTTCTAGTACCGCCAATAAAAAAAAATGCAAATAAACAAATAAATGAATAAATGCTAACATTGAAAGAAAATAAATGAAATGAAAATAAAATAATATGATAAATAAAACTTTTATTAGCAGAGCTTTATGAATAACTTTTAAACGTTGTTCTGATGCGACTGCTCTCTAGAAATGTTTACTGATCTGGACATGCACACAATTACTAACCGTCTGATTATTAACTCCTTCCCAAAATAAAACACATTCATCTTTCTTGCATACTTATAAATACGACATCATCCATTTTATTCTAGCAAACAAGAAAAACAGTGATTCCCTGAACATCTAGAAACAGTAACAAGATGTAAATTTGACAAGAAGGCAACGAAATATGATTCACGTTCTAGTGATGACTTACGAGATGGGGCAAAGGGGGGGGGGGGGGGGGGATGTTATCTGCCATAGACAGTTATCTAATTGTCTGATCCAACTGACAAACTACGCCATCTTAAGCATCACATTTGTTTTCTTACATAGATATCCCAGGATGTAATTTCTTACAGATATTTGTCACGTCAAGAACCCTGCAAGTTTTATAATGATCCATGCAACCTCTTCTCAGTTCTTTTTTAATCAATTTCTTTACATTAGCTTATTATTTGGGAAGGGGCATGAACATGCAGCGAAAACGGAACTGGAGGTCATTATGAGAACTAGGCCGAAGGAATTTATTTATGATAATCAATGAGGACGAGGATGAAGGAAGGAAAATGATGCTGATGAGTTCCATTCTGGTGTGAAAGTGCCAGAGAGAAACCTTCTCCACAATTTCTTTCAGTATATATCTAGTACCCACAGGGTCATACAGACACAGTCACCTGCAGAGTTGGACAGGAAAATTTGAGTGCTATTTTAAGAGATGCTTGTATTACGTGGATAAAACTCGAGCGTTTGCATGGAGTCTTCTTACGTGAGCCTTTAGCACACCCAGCTCCGAATGAAACTGCGTCTGGTGGGATTCGAACATACAGGCTCCAGCCCTAACTTCCACTGAAGGTGTCCACTGTAAACACGACGGTTAATACATTTTCAAGTTCCTTGGCGGTCGGAAAGGCATCCAAACAGACATATTTGACAAGTGTACCCTGTTTGTTGGTCGTTATGGTTATGAAGGAAAGACTCAGTAAACTGTTCCTACAGATGTACTGCGGAATGAGACACGGTAACAGCTTTCAGTTCCCCTTCATCCAAACAACATGCATTCGCTCCCTGCTTTCCAAACGTAGTGTCTGTGGTAGACTTCAAACCACAATGCATACCTGTAAGTACGTGCGATGCTCTTGCGTATAACGGGGAGGGTCATGCCAATGCTGGGGCAGGACAAGGACCAGTCCATTCCACTGAAACATTCTAAGTTGGACAGGTCTCCTGTGGAGATGTCACTTACACAGGCAGCTCCTTTCAAACTGCTGGCACTGAGACTGACAGAATAACACAGCGTAAGAATGTTTTAGTCATATTGCTACCTAGAGTTAGACAAAGGAAAATTTACTACTCACTCGAAGCCTTCGACAGCCTTCCGGTCATTTTCCTCAGCGATGCTGTTGCTGGCTGAGTGAACTCTCGATTCGGATCACGTGATTATGGGACGTACCCAAGTCACGTGACCGAATCAGTGACGCGTACGCCGGGGGCAAGGTGCAGCGGCTCCGGTCCCAGTTGTGTCGTCCCTCACCTCATGAACAAGCGATGACCACACCTTTTCTTCTGTTCATCGGCCTTCGGAACAAAAGCATGGTTTAGTTGGAAAAGTGTATGGGAGCATTATGCATATGTCAGCATGCTGGTTCCTCTTCTCCAGCCCCTTGTTCTCCCTGTTCCTTTACCCCAATTCGTCTTTTCCTGTTGACCCAACCTTCTCATACCCCATCCTCCCTTTCCGCTTTTTACTAACCACTTCTCCTGTTGACCCAACCCTTCCCATACCCCATCCTCCCTTTCCGCTTTACTAACCACTTCTCCTGTTGACCCAACCCTTCCCATACCCCATCCTCCCTTCCCGCTTACTAACCACTTCTCCTGTTGACCCAACCCTTCCCATACCCCATCCTCCCTTTCCGCTTTACTAACCACTTCTCCTGTTGACCCAACCCTTCTCATACCCCATCCTCCCTTTCCGCTTTACTACCCTTCTCTCCTGTTGATCCAACCCTTCTCATACCCCATCCTCCCTTTCCGCTTTACTAACCACTTCTCCCTGTTGATCCAACCCTTCTCATATCCCATCCTCCCTTTCCGCGCTTACTAACCACTTCTCCTGTTCTCCCATACCCTCGACACCTTCCCCCCCCCCCCCCCCCCCCCCCCCCCAATCCCCTTCTTACTACATCTCTTCTCCCCCTTTCAGAACTGGCCTTTATGGTTTCAGTCTCATGCTTTTTCAACTGAGCTGTTCCAGCGGACAGATAGCACGATGCTTTTAAACAATACGAACGCCATTGCTGAGGTGCTTTGACCGCTTTGAATCCCACATCCTTTCATTTTTTTGCATTTGTGCCATTAAAATGTATTGAAGCGACTTTCTAAAATAATTTATAATCATCTGTTGACTAATAACTTGTCATGCCAAATTTGGAGGTCAGAAGAATTCTGTGGATATGTAGATCTAACAACAATTACAAACAGCAGTTAAACCAAGACAACTAAACAGACAGGCAGACAGAAAGATGAATTGAACGAAACTAAGATACACAAACAGACAGACAGACAGACAAAAGGAACACACTCAGAGAGAGAGAGAGAGAGAGAGAGAGAGAGAGAGAGAGAGAGAGAGAGAGCCAGACAGGCACACAGGCAAAAGGATGAATTACTGAGAAGAAAGAAAGAAAGTGTGAAAAAAAATGGACAAAATATATCATAAACACTCGTTATTAACGTGTGAACTTTATGATCTACGCGATGAATGCCGACAATGTCAAGGGCCACCTCACCCTTCCATTCACACAGTACAGACTTGAATAAACGTACATCTCCCTGAAGAAAAGGCGGCACAAAAATCCATAACCCTTCACACATATCATCAAAAC
>JADBJO010000152.1:827951-830451 GCA_016801955.1 Conus betulinus
TGTTCAATAATTGATAATGTAGACCTGCTATTTGCTTGATTTACTTATTTGTTTATTCATTCACCCATTCATTATTATCATTATTATTATTATTATTATTATTATTATTATTATTATTATTATTATTATTATCATTATTATTATTATCATTATTATTATTGTTCTTCAACATTACTATTGTTCTTCTTCTTATTATTATTATCATTGCTGTTGTTATTATCATCATTATTGTTTTCATTATTGTTAGCTGACAGTCTTATTTTGATGTCAAAGACACTTCCAGGTCCACAGGGCCCAGTTTACAGCGGACAGTTAGATATCTCCAATTTGGAATTAATAGAATGAGTATACGATAATAGTTCCGTGGTGCGTCCGTAAGATGCAAGAGACGTGTTAAGACTCTCCTACCAGTGTGCAAAATAGTATACACTTCCTTTCTTTGAAATAAGAATGATCGTATTGGTTAGGGCTTTAGCCCAGATACAGAATTGGACATAGAGAGAGAGAGAGACTCGACATAAGTGTCAAAACAATACAGGCATTGGAATGACGCATAATGTTTTGAAACGCTAGAGATGCATAATTTTAGATTATATGAATTCTCTCTGTGCCCGATGAAAAACCTTCAACAAAAAGAACAAAAAAAAATAATTAAATTAAACAAATGAATAAATAAATAAATAAATAAATAAAATAATTCAAAAAAAAAAAAAAAAAGCGGTCGACACAAAAGCATCAGCATTCTGTATTGTAAGCGACTTTTTTTTTTTTAAATTTAAATTGACGTTTTAAAACAATATTCCCAGATTCACCGATGTTTTATTACAAGTTGCACGTGTACTGACCACTGGAATTTTTAGAAAAAAAAAGAATCTTCTTAAAGACATACCATTTTTTTTTCATATGACAATATAATACGACTTTACAAGACATTCTGGTCCATACAGAAACGAATTCTTCAATCTGAAGCTTTCTCTTCGGCCTTATTTCCTGTGGGAGATTAGAACTGTGTTCAGTATAAACTGAGTTCCCTCCCTGTGGCAGGCCTCTGCCAGAAATTTCCTTCTTTTGTCTGTTTTTTTTTGTTTTGTTTTGTTTTTTTTTTTTTTTTTTTTTTCTTTCTCATTTTCTTTCTTTTTAGCTTCGCTCTCCTCGACTTTTTTTTCTGAATTTTTTTTTTTTTTTTTTTTTTTTTTTTTTTTACTCCCATCCATTTTTTTCCACATGCACCTTTGATCTTTTCGTCTACCTCCGTTCTAGACCCCCAACCCGTTTCTTTTTCTGTTTTCTTAATCTGATCTTGCCCGACTTCACACACACACACACACACACACACACACACACACACACACACACACACACACACACACACACACACACACACACACACACACACATCAAGCCCGTGAAAGACTCAGAAAAAAAAAAAAGAAAGAAAAAGAGCAAGATAACCTTCATCCTGTCTTCGAAAATATAGATTTTCTTAGTCATTGTCTTTATTGGTTTGTTTTCGTTTTTTTTTGTTTTTTTGTTTGTGTTTGTTTTGTCTTGTTTTGTTTTGTTTTTCTGAATTCCGTTGTGTCCTCAGTATCTCCCCTAACAACAGCACGCACTATGTTGCTCCTATAAATCTGGAATATATGAAAGTGCACATGACATCAAGCAATAACAAAGGGGAAAAAATTCTGTAACGCAAAAAAAAAAAAAGACAAGTCTACAAACAGAGGAAAAAAAATGTATGCTGTGTCTGTAAAATCGGCAATAACAAAGAAACAAACAATCATCACAGCTTTATTGCAGCTGGTTATGTGCTCATGAGGATACAATACCGATCACAAACATACATACACACATAACACACACACACACAATGTACACACACACACACACACACACACACACACACACACACACACACACACACACACACACCCCTTGCATGTGTGCGTGCGTGCGTGCGTATGTGTGTGTGTGTGTGTGCGTGTGCGTGTGTGTGTGTGTGTGTGTGTGTGTGTGTGTGTGTGTGTGTGTGTGTGTGTGTGTGTGTGTGTGATGGATGGTTATTAGGTCCGTATAATGTTCAGATTGGGGCTGGATTAAGGGAAGGGTGAGGCTGTGAGGCCTGTTACGCCAATAAACTCATACTCATGACACCTTAAAAAGGTGGTCTCCTCTCCTCCGGCTGTTCCAGCTTTGATCCTGCAGCTGAAGTCCGATAAACAAAACTAGCTGATTAAGTTTACAAGGGTGGGGAAAAAAAAAAAAAAAAAAAAAAAAAAAATTTAAAAAAAAAAAAAAGAAAAGGAAAAGGAAAGGGAGGATAGCAAAAGAATTACAACGTGCAAACAATACATCCATTACTTCTTTCCCATTGTAGAGGCATGTGTGTGTTTGCATGCGTGTGTGTGTGTGTGTGTGTGTGTGTGTGTGTGTGTGTGTGTGTGCGTGCGTGCGTGCGTGCGTGCGTGCGTGCGTGCGTGCGTGCGTGCGTGCGGGTTCG
>JADBJO010000152.1:835451-837951 GCA_016801955.1 Conus betulinus
ATCTGGATTGAACTGTGGATCCATCCATAGATCTCTTGACGAGCACACATTGTCCACAGGACACGGATCCGATCATCTGTATCACGCATTGTCCACAGGACACGGATCCCGATCATCTGTATTACGTATTGTCCACTGGAGATGAATCCGTTCATTCAGATGATTAGACATTGTCCACAGGACATGGATCCGTTCATCCAGACGATTAGACATTGTCCACTGGACGTGGATCCGTTCATCCCAGACGATTAGACATTGTCCACAGGTCACGCATTTGTTCATCCAAATGATCATACAGTGTCAACAGGAAATGTGTTTCTTCATCCATATGTTCCCACATTGTCTACAGAACATAGATCCGCTTACCTAAATGATCACATTTTGTCTACAGGACATGAACCCGTTCATCCAGAAGATCACACATTGTCCACATGATATTGATCTGGATATGTTTATCCAGATGATCACACATTGTTCACAGGACTTGGATCTGGATCTGTTCATCCCATTCATCATCACAGGACACATGTCCATATCCGCTCATCCAGATGATCCCACATTGTCAAAAGAACGTGGATCCGCCCGTCCAGATGATCACACGTTGTCCACAGATCAGGACATCTGTGAAGATACTGTTCACCTCATGAGCATTGTCTAGAAGTCATATATTTTTCATGGAATGCTACTTCTACCACTAGTTTCTGGTGACATAAACGTTGATATGTAGTACTTCGAAAATGGCTCTTTTAGGCCTTGCTTACTGTCATTTCCACTGATGGCAATTTTCTTTACCAGCACTTCGACCATGCCTTGGGCCTGTGCTGTGCACAATTTTCTTCTGTCTAAAGATGAATGATTACTGTGTGTGTCTGGAGTCTGGATGAAGTGAATGGCAGCGAGGAATTTAGTGATGCCTGTTTCAAGCAAATTTTGCAGTTTATTGGTGGTGGTGAGTGATACACTGCCATGGGAAATGTGCATGCATTTATCTTCTTCTTGTTCTGGATACAGAATAAATGTAATACATGGTCACAATCGACGCGACAGTGTGTGTGTGTGTATGTGTGTGTGTGTGTGTGTGTGTGTGTGTGTGTGTGTGTGTGTGTGTGTGTGTGTGTGTGTGTGTGTGTGTGTGTGTGTGTGTGTGTGTGTGTGTGTGTGTGTGTGTGCGTGCGTGTGGTGTGCGTGCGTGCGTGCGTGCGTGCGTGCGTGCGTGCGTGTGTGTGTGTGTGTGTGTGTGTGTGTGTGCGTGTGTGTGTGTGTGTGTGTGTGTGTGTGTGTGTGTGTGTGTGTGTGTGTGTGTGTGTTTGCGCGCTCACGCACGCGTTTGCAGACGTGTGACTACAGTTTCTGACGGGGAAAAGTGTTAGAAAAGATCATGTAAGCATTATTGATCATGTATTTTCATCGTACGTAACGCTAGTTCACTTCAGTGACGTTCACCTGTTCCTGTTCTGATTCATCACATGCAGGATATCACCTGATGAGCCCTTTACTGAAATGTGTGTGCTTTGTCGCGGAGCAGGTATGAGTGAGCGTTCCCTCCAGAAGCCGCACACCACATCCACCCAACGACAGGTCCTACTGACTTCACGAAACCGAAGTCTTGCATATGATCGACCAAGCTGATGACGATGACGTTGTGCAATCCATATTGGCCTATGAGTATATGGCGGGGCTGTAACCCACGTTTTGTTTCGTTGGGTATCTCGGCTTGAACTAAAAGATACACACAGTACTGGTCAGAAAATGTGAGCAGCAATGCAACTGACACGTCCATACCCATCACGTTTAAGAATGTTGACTGTCTAATTCACGTTTTTCCACACCCTTGGTCGCAAAGTCCCACAAACATCTACCTGTCACGGGAATAAAAGCTAATACCTACCACCCAGAAAGCTGCAACACTAGCCGCTGTGCCACATGAGCTAATCAGATGAGTTTCCCTAAAATGAAGGGAAAGAAAAGCCTAACCTATCTGCAAGAAAAGTGTTCACTAGAGGTTTCATGCGTCCAAACTGCGTTTCACCTTGCAATGACTGAAGTTCACGGAGGTGCACAGTTCGGAACCATGACAACTGATACGAGAGTGTGTGTGCTGAGTCAGTGATCAGTATTGCCTTTTCTCCGATTTAATTTGCCTTCGGAAAGCCTGCCATTGTCTCTTTTCTTTCTGTGCGCGTGCTGATACGATGTGGACCAGAGCTGTGTGACTGGTGGACTGGTGGACTGGACAGTCCGTTCCATGCTGTAGTCTGTACACCCATGGGGACGGCACCTTAAGGCTGCTATGAGTTGCATCCTGTAGTCTGATTTACTGTTCTGGAGCAGTTATGTCCCTTGATATCTTAATGAAGTGCCCTGCGCGTGCCTGTACCCATCGTCAACACAGCGCAGGCCTCCAAGGGTGGTACAGGACTACTCTAAAGGCAGGTGGGAAACAGTGCTTCTCTGGGTCCTCCCCAGCACCTTCGGGTGTTTCGTTTTCTTTTTGATTCGT
>JADBJO010000152.1:842951-850451 GCA_016801955.1 Conus betulinus
TCTGTCTCTGTCTGTCTATCTGTCTGTCTGTCTGTCTGTCTGTCTGTCTCTCTCTCTCTGTCTTCTCTGTCTTTCTCTCTCTCTCTCTCTCTCTCTCTCACACACACACACACACACACACGCAGCTCGCGCGAGCGAGAGAGAGCGAGGAGACTCAGGACAGAGAAACAGAGAGAGAGAGAGAGAGTCGAGGTGTCTGTGAACGATGTGAGTGTTCAAAGCCAAAAGCCAGACATCTACAGCCACGGTTGATTCCAGCAAAAGAAAAAATGGAGACAGAAACACACACACACACACACACACACACACACACACACACACACACACACACACACACACACACACACACACACACACAAACAAAACAGTCTGCTCCCCATGCACAACACAAAGAACCAGTCTCGAACTCTATTTAATCATGACGTGCTTCAGCAGTGTTTGTTTTTGCTTGGTTGGGTTTGTTTGTTTGTTTGTTTGTTTGTTTTTTGATTTGCGAAAAACAGCGCAGTGGGCGGTGGGGAAATGGGGGAAGGAAGGGGGCTTTCATTTATGTTGAGTGTAGTTTTGTGATTTCACCCCTGTGGTGTTCAGGGTCCAGGGTTGTCTCTTCATGCATCTCTTCATTCTCCCAGAACACCGAGTTATGTAGCCCTGATCATAGAAACATCTGTCCATCCTGCGCCATTGCCCAGTGCCAGTGCCAGTGCCAGTGCCAGTTTTAGGTTTACATCTTGATATATTTCAGCCTACCGGTAGCAAATTATTTGGACATAGTTTGGAATGTTTTTAGCTCTGGAAACACCGGAACAGGGATAATAATGATAGTAGTAATAGTAATAGTAATAATAATGATAATAATATAACAGTAACAAAAATAATAATAATGATAATATGATGATGATGATGATGATGATGATGATGATGATCATCATCATCATCATCATCATCATCATCATCATCATCATAGTAATAATGATAACAGCAACAACAACGATAAATATAATAATAATAATCATATGATATATAATAAATAACCGTGATGATGATGATGATGATGACGATGATGATGATGATGATGATGATGATGATGATGATGATATAGTAATGACAAGAAAGAAGGAAATCATAAACACGAGACATGGTTACAAGTTTTTAGAAACAGGTAAACACAGCAACCAGTCGTCAGCATGTTGTTCATCGGGTTCAGTTTTTAGAAATTTAGTGTTTAGTGAAGATCATTAAGATGGTATATGGAGTTCCACTTTCCTCCGAGAATGAAAAAAAAGGCAGAGCAGCGTGCCCCTATTTCTTTCAGAACAAAGTGTCAATCAAGCATTGCGATTTATAAACGCCTGCAGTGTTGGTCAGGGACTTTGACCTCTATCCTTTGACACTTAGACCTACATCTTTTGACACTTACTCATCAAGTGCATGAAACTACTCTGTGTGGCTGCCGTCTTTCCACGTGAGCCCACGGCACAGTCTGTATTTGGGGGAAGTAACGAGCTTGGGCTGCTGAAAACGACCATGCATATAAACCTTTGATTAATACACGAATCCATAACATCCTGGCTAATGTGGTTGATATTCTAGCTCAAGGAGGCATGTGTTTGTGCGCATGTTTTATGAAGGATGAGCCATAAATGATTAGGAGGATATCATCACATTTTAGACAGAGTATATGCTCACAAGAAACATGATTCTGAGCTGTCTAGAATCAAACCTTTTGGAAATGCCAATCCAAAAACAGTTTTTCCTCTCCTCTCCTACCCTACCTGATGCCCCTCTCCCTCCCTCTGCACCTCGCACCCTTAATGCACAAATGCTGTTCTTTCATGGCTAATGATACAGTATTCGATGGAGAAAACAATTTCAGTTCGACAGAAATTACATAAGTGCACAGGAGTTGCGTCCCGTAAACACTCTTCCCGGATGGTTTTGCTTCAGTCCCGCTATCAGTTTCCTGATCTCTCGACTGAATACAACATTTGCTATACAGACATTTTTGTTGCGGGTATTACTTAAGAAATACGCAGTATCTATGTTTTGTCTTGGGGAAAGACTGCTGAACATCAAAAATAAACTGCAGATGGTTTCTGAACAGAAATCTTCTTTAGAAAACTCGGACTTGAATACATATCGTCTGATTAAAAAATCGAGTTACAATATTCAACATGAACTTTAAAATACTCAAGAGAATTCAAACAAAAAGAGGAAATGGAAATGTCAGACTCATTCTGTTGGTGAGTGTCTTTATTTCCCTCAGGACTTGTAAGTCCAGTCTTACGTTTCAGTCCCGAGGGTATAGCTTAAGTAGAGCCATTAGGAACATGGTCCCAGTGTGCACAGCAAACCGCTGTGTCAACGGCCCTGTACAGAGAATGAGGTAACAGCAAATGCCGCGTGGATACGAATTCCCCCCCCCCCCCCCCCCCCCCCCCATCCATTCCCCACCCCCCCCCCTGAGTATAAAGTTCTCCACCCCACCCCCTGAGTATAAAGTACTGATCGTTGCCAGCTACATATTATGATTATGCAATGGTTACTTTTACAGACAGAGAGATTGAAACTGTAGGATTGAATCCCTGCCAAAAAACCAATATTCTTTTCTTTTAATTACTAGCTGCCCCTTTCATATCATCACTTGCAAAATTCACTAAAAATTCTTGTAGTTTTTTTCTAGCTCTGATAAAAAAGAATGTCAATCATTCATATATACATACACACCCATAAACAAATATATATATATATATATATATATATATATATATATATATATATATATATATATAATGGACTGTGGTGTGTCTCTGTTGACGCCAAGACCACAGACACGATCAGCCGTGTCTCCCTGATGAGTCCGATCCAGCAGACGAAAGGCCTAGGAGCATGCAATACATATAGATGTGCCTTTGAGACGGGTTACGATGGGTCCCTCATGCAGGTAGTGAAGGGTTTCATATTTATAATACATTTTCCCATTTTTTCATCTTCAAACCCCACCCCACCCCACCCCTTCCCTATTTTCTTTTTCTTTTAATTTTCAAAGCTTTCCAAGTTATTACTAAAATGACTGAAGAATTGTCAACCTGCACTTGTTTTCCCCCACTGCTTAATTGTTCAGCATTATATTCTTTGGTCAATCAGTGGGCCATCTATTAGGAGATCCAAAAATAAGGTTGTTCTGCACAAATCTTAGCCGCTGACAATGTTTGGGTTATTGAACAGCAGAGCTGACCACTCAGATTGTTCCATATCTCTTGATCTCCCTTGCATTCTTAAAGGATCCTCAAGCATAGGCTCAAAGATTGTCCCCTTTATTTTATATTGTTTGCATAATGTTTTTAGTTTTTTTTTTCTGCACTTTTTTTCCTCTCCACACTTTTCTTTTGTTTCATTTACTAACCTTCGCTGGCTGCTCTGGGGGTGCTGTTGGTTTCTTTTTTGAACCCTTGGTGGTGAGAACACCACAGAATTACGGACTGTAGTGTGTCTCTATTTGACGCCAAGACCACAGACACAATCAACCGTGTCTCCCTGATGGGTCCGATCCAGCGGACGAAAGGCCTAGGAGCAGGTAATACATATATATCTGCCTTGGAGCAGGTAATACATATAGATCTGCCTTTGAGAGAGATTACGATGGTTCTCTCATGCAGGTAGTAAAGGGTTTTCATATATTCATAATATATGTTCCATTTTCGTCATCTTCAAGCCCCCTTCCCCCAATTTATTAAAATTTGATATCTATTCCAAATTATCACTATATAATGACTGAAAGAATTGTCAACCTGCACTTGTTTTTCTCCCATAACTTAGTTGTTCAGCATTTTTATATATATATATATATATATATATATATATATATATATATATATATATATATATATATATATATATACACACACGTGTGTGTGTGTGAGAGAGACAAAGATGGAGAGGAGAGTAATCATGCGCATTTTTGACGCAATAGAGTACGGTTTTGAAGTAGTATATTATCCTATGCGACGTACAAAAGATCCTGAATTCCCTGTTTTGCTTTTTCGGTATCTTAACAAATATATTTTTCCCAAATGAGCGTGTCCATAGCTCAGGAAAGTAAATTACAAACACATTTGCATTACATAAACTTGTATACACTTTTTTAGGGGGGGAGAGGGGTGGGAAGGGTTGAGACAGAGATGAGGAGGTTTTTCTTTTTGATGCTTTTGTTGACATCCCTGGAAAGAATTCGACAATTATAGGTTCAGGTACTCATAGGTTCGAAGAACATGTGTTTACCAACACTCTGGACACTGGATATTTAGTTTGTTTGTTCGTTTGTTTTTGATTTGCTTCATATTTGTTCTAGGAACGCTAAATCAATCACTTCACCTCAAGAATAACCTCACTGAAAAGTGATCAAATTTCTGTTAATTTTCACGTCCAGTCTTACTTGCACATACAGTCACTTAAGTTCACTTACACACACAGAGAGAGAGAGAGAGAGAGAGAGAGAGAGAGAGAGAGAGAGAGAGAGTGACGTGACAAGTGATGTCCACAATTATCTTGTATTTGTGAATTTGTAAAATTCCCGAAGCCATTCTCTTCTTTCTCATAATCGATAATTCTAGTAGTAGTAGTAATAGTAGTAGTCGTAGTAATGATGATGATAAGGAGGAGGAGTAGGATAATGATGATGATGATGATGATAATGACGACGACGACAACAACGATGATGATTCTTGTTGTTGTTTTTGTTCTTGTTCTTCTCATGATTATCATTATCGGTACTCTTGTTGCTGATGTATTTTTTTTTCTTCAGAGTGAAAGCATCCCAAGCCATATCCGTATAATTTCCTTTGGGCAGGTTGTAATTTATTAGGGTATTGAGAGCTATGAACCTGAGAGCTCTGTCAGAATAAAGAGTTGCATTGACGAACAACGCTAGACATTGAACACCACAGGATCATATCATAAAAGCAAGCGTGGCATATAAACATAGACATCACGGTCCTTTGCCACCACACACTGTGTTGTTTTCACAAATAAAAAAAACAAACAAACAAAAAACGAATAAACAAAAATGAAAAATTGGAAACGCACCACGTCATTAAATAGAGCCGGTGATGGGGTCTTTGTTTGGATGGGGACCAGAATAGTATGTTAGTTTGTTTGTTGATGTTTCTTTTGTTGTTGTTGTTGTTTGTTTGTTTTGTGTGTGTGTGTGTGTGTGTGTGTGTGTGTGTGTGTGTGTGTGTGTGTGTGTGTGTGTGTGTGTGTGTGTGTGTGTGTGTGTGTGTGTTGTGTGTGGGTGTGGATGTGGTGGGTGGGTGGGGTGCGTGCGTGCGTGCGTGCGTGTGCGTGCTTGCGTGCATGCATGCATACGTGCGTGCTTGCGTGCGTGTCTCTCTCTCTCTCTCTCTCTCTCTCTCTCTCTCTCTCTCTCTCTCTCTCTCTCTCTCTCTCTGTGTCTCGTGTGTGTGTGTGTGTGTGTGTGTGTGTGTGTGTGTGTGTGTGTGTGTGTGTGTGTGTGTGTGTGTGTGTGTGTGTGTGAGTGTGTGTGTGTGTGTGTGTGTGTGTGTGTGTGTGTGTGTGTGTGTGTGTGTGTGTGTGTGTGTGTGTGTCTTCCTAATAACCCAAGTTCAGTTCCCATTTTGTTCATTTATTTTTAATGATGTTTAGTGAAGGTCAGAAAGATCCTATGCGGAGCACTACCTCCCTTTGAGACAACGCGGCAGTGCATCACGCTCCTATCACTCCTATTTCGTTTCGGAAAAGAAAGACAACGGCGCTTTATGTATATGCAAACATTCGCAGTCGTGATCAGAAATTAAGAGCTATGCTCTGCGACACGTATCCATGAATACTTCATCTTTTTCTATCTCACTGTTTCTCTACCTCTTTATCTCCTTCAGTTGCCTGTCTATCCACACACCCCCCCCCCCCTCCCCTTCCTCCTTTTCTACCTTGTTTATTCAGTTTTTGGTTGTCTAAAATCACTTATGTGTACAGACATTAAATTGAAGACACACACACACACACACACACACACACACGTATCCATGACATTGATAAAACTACACTCTGTGATTCCACACTTTTCATGCATGCTCAGAAACTTTGGAGCCAGCTTTGGCCAAAACATAGCACAGATTTAAGGCTCTGAGGGAAATGGAACCTACGACAAACCAGGCATTTTTTGTTTCATTCCGAATCAGGGAGATATGTGTCTGTCTCAGGCAAGATAGTCCATGGGAAAGGGAGGACGCCAAACAACGCTACAAAATTATTTATAGAGTCAGTGTCAACAACAGACACGGTTCTGGGCTCTCTAGGTTAATAAATTTTGAAGTGCCAAAGAAAAAATACCCCCCTGCCCCCCCCCTCCCCCATCCCCCCTCCCCCCCCCCCCCCCCCTCCTCCCCTAAATACACTCATGCTGTTCGTTCCTGACTTATGAAAACAGTGTAAGACAGGAAAATCAATATCGTTTTGACAAGAATTATGCAAGTACATAGGAGTCAACGCCCATTAAGGGAGGTTGTTTCCAAGTTGTTTTTACTTCAAACTTAGTGTTAATATTCTGATGACTCCATGGGGATGATATGTACACGGCAGTCACTCGTATTTGTAGTATGACTGTGAAAAAATGCAGTTGTCTACATTTTGCATCACGGAATGAATTCTGAACCCCTGCAAATAAAACTATGATGACGACTCAACACTTCAAAGTTTTCGAAAAGATGTTGAAGTAGGAATCATCTTAATAATTCAACCTTTAACACTAAACATCTGCATAAAAATGGATGTACTTCAACAAAATTCAAGTTGCAACAGAAAACGAAAACTTCAGAGTCAATCTGTTCGTGAGGGTCATTAGTCCCTCGAGGACTTCTGAACATCAGGAACAATCTTACGAAACAGACCGCCATGTCTCTAGAGTACTGGTTTATCTGCAGAGCCACCGGGAACCTGATCGCAGTTTGCTTGGCAACACCCTGTGCTAATGTCCCTGTACGTACGGAATGAGACATAACGAAGTGTTCCGGGAGTAAGAAGATCAAATGCACTGCTAAAGTGACATAAACTTAAGAGGATCAAGTCCGCTGCTAAAGTGACAAAAGCTTATTCTCAGCAGCTACAGCTGGGACCAATCAACGTGAGGGTGCAGTGGTTAATGTTATAGACAAGCAGTAAACAAATGGGGTAGTTTTTGCTCCCATAAGGAAACCTAACACAGAGTAACTTTTATTCAAGACTGGCACAGCCTTTTAAACTTGAATAAAGTCAGACGAACAATCTAATAGTGGGGGTGAAACAAGCGCAGGCCAGCAACTAAATTGTCTTCATAGTAATGACTTGGCAAAACTTTGGACTTAAGGAGGGGGGGCAAGAGATTGAAGATGTAGAAACTGGGAACATGAAATTAAGAAAAAATATATTACAGATATATATATATATATATATATATATATATATATACATATAAACCTCTTCACTGGCTGCATCGCAATCCCT
>JADBJO010000152.1:855451-862951 GCA_016801955.1 Conus betulinus
AATCAAAAAGCATTCTATAGGCCTTGTAGGGTAGTCTATGTTCGTCCATTCTCGTCAATTTTAGCCAAAAACTTAACACATTTTACAGCTGAGTTTTATGTAAATAGGATATCGGTTCGTTTCCCCATACGCCATGTCATTAGGTGTTCGCATTGCTACGCCTAAGAACCTTTTAACAGCAAACAAATGTACCTTTTCGCAATGGATTGCTGCATTGTCGAGTCCCCATAGCTCTGCACCATATTGAACAATAGGTGAACTTGTGAGTCAAATAACTTAAAAAAGGCAGAATAAGAATAACACTTCAATTTACATAACTTTTGCAAAATGCAAAATAACGCATTTTTTTGCTCTGCTACTGAGGTCACGACATGCAGCAACGAAACTTAACTTTGTTGAAAAATGAATTCCTAAGTATTTGTAAACATTCACAACCGGCATAACAATCCCGTTATATGTCCACCTTTCTCTCGCAGCTAAATGCCCCCCTTTTCTGAATACAACTATATTGCTTTTAGCCATATTGACCTTCAACTGCAGAGCAGTAGCTGCACGTTGAAGACTGTTGATCTGCGTTTGTAAACCAATGACAGTCTCAGAGAGTAAAGCAACGTCATCAGCAAGCAGTAATATAAACAATTCAAAACACTCAGACGTAAACATTGCACCATGTCTTCCACCCTTTATCACCTCTAATGCTAGCTCATTGATAAACAAAAGAAAACAATACAGGGCTGCAGGCGTCTCCTTGTTTCACTCCACGGGTGCAATTAATGAAATCTGTTACACTACTTCCGCATTTAATTCTAGCTTTGACATTGTCATACATACCACGAATACACCTAAATATCTTTCCTTTGATGCCATTTTTCAATATGATGGGCCATAACAAGTGCCTTTTAACAGAATCAAAAGCCTTTTCAAAATCAATGAAGGCTACATACAATTTACGATTAAAACAAAACTGTTTTTGTACGAATGCCAACAATGTAAACATATGGTCAACTGTGGAATAATCTTTTTTAAATCCTGCTTGATGTTCACCTGTCAAATTATGTTCGTTTATCCACTCCTGCAATCTATTATTAATAATTGTGCTGTAAATTTTACTGCTCCTATCACACAGTGAAATGCCTCTATAATTGTTTGGATCGTTAACGTCCCCCTTCTTAAACAAGGGTTGAACTATGGAGTTTGTCCAGTTGTCTGGGAACACGCCTTTATCAAACAACGTATTTAAAAGCTTTACAAAAAAGTCAACAATTCGGTCTCCACCATACTTCAACAACTCACCAATAATTTCATCTGGTCCAGCAGCCTTGCCGTTCTTTAACTTGTTTACAGCTAGCAAAACTTCTTCTCTTGATATTTGACGGTTTATAGAACTATCCTCCTCCTCATCATATCATTGCCATTGTCAGCTAAGTTTGCTACATCTGTTACATCTGTTGTTACTTCTAATTCAAGTAAATCTTTAAAATGTTTGAACCAGTCATCGACTGTTAGAGTGTTTTGAACATGTTTCCTTTTAAAAGATATTTTATGCACAGTTTTCCCAAAATTCTCTCTGATTGTTTACTGATGAAATAAGCCTATCTAGTAACATATCGTTATACTGTTTTTCTTTCCTTTTTATCAGATGTTTATATTCCCTTCTTGCTATGCAGTAGGCATCGCTGTCTTCTGTTCGTCTCGTCTGTCTAAATATAGAAAGCAGCCTTTTTGCCTTGACTTTGCCTAGCCTACATTCTTTATCATACCAGTCACTGTTTTTATCGTACTTTGTCAGATTAATTCTCTTCTTCATACAACTAGCTTGCTTTTTAATCCAGTCATTAAACATATACAGAGCACCGTTGAAATCATGATCTATCAAATGTGTGGCTTGATCAAGTACGGACAGTGTTTCATCTGAGAGCATTTTCTGAGTATAGACTGATTCTAGATCCTTATTCCACACAAACTTTTCAATGAACTGGTTCATTTCTGCGGGTTGAACTTGCGATCCATTTTGTCTATTTGAAAATCTAAAATGTAATTCAATAGGCAAATGATCTGAGTCTATTCTCTCTGAAATCACCATTTCACATGAAGACATAATGATAAAGAACAGTTCCTTAGACAGAAGAAAGTAATCATTAACACTACATCCTGTCTGTGATAAGTACGTAAAATTACCCATCAGTATCACCATTACATGTGCCATTACAATCCACAGTCCAAGGGTTGTACACATATTTAATAAACATTTTCCATAATTATTAAGAACACAGTCTGCAGACTTTCTCATGCTATTAGTAGAAAAAAGAACGATTATAATCGAAGTAATCATAAGAATTATTTTCATCAAAAATATGTGGAGAAATATCAGAAGTCCTACTATTCAAATCGCCTGACAAGATCACATGCACGCTCTCAAACTCGAATAATGAATCAAAAAGACATTCTTCAAGCTCAAAAATACCGTTTTCAACATCAAAATAAGTGTAATGAGGCGACCCCCCTCTGGTGGAATATAAGTACATACATACAAGACATCTTCCACAAAGCCAAACACGTTCTTATCAATCAAAAATAAAAGAGTATTGGGGTAGTCTGTCTTAATTTCATGGACATACGATGTAAATTCAGTTTTAATGAGACACATAACTCCTCCAGAACGTCTTCCTTGTTTTGTAAACTTAAGTGCGGGTTACAGAAAACAGTGTAACCTGGAAATACTAAGTTTGAGAAATCCTCTATATAAAAGTTTCGACAAGACATATGAAGTCAAATTTCAACAGAAAAGTAGTAAAGTCTTTATCACTGAGTTTAGACAAGAGTCCGTTTACATTCCAGTGCAAGAACGAGAATGATGTCCCACAAACCTTATCATCTACACAGCCATCAGTATGTAACTCACTTCCATTCTCGCTGTAATCTTTCCTTTCACGCCTCAGTATATTTCTCTCCACTCGATCATCCAACAAATCATTTTCACCCTTGTCCTCTCTTTCTGTGTGTCAACATTTTCCTCTTGAGATGTTCCCCTTTCAACAACTAGGCCACTGTCACTGTCAGTCTGCGAGTCACATGTCAACACTCGGTAAATGCCTTTCATTCCGTTCTCCTCACCAATATCTTTACTGGAACATAATAAAGTCGCTTCACCTGTATCAATGTAATCAGACACGTTTACATCAATAGGAACATTTCGATCATTATCATTCAATATAAATCCTTCTTCCATATTTGCATGTGCCCCTCCGTCCCACCTTGCGCGCGCGCCCAGTGTTTATAATGTCCACCGGTTCACAACACAGTTTTCGCACACCACTTGTCTCGCACTCGCCGTTTTGGGCGTTTCGCACTACTGGCACGTGCAGATCTGTTGAATGTCACCGGTGTCGAGTTGGGCTGGCCTCCCCCCTATCTTGACTCTGTAAGAGTCCCCCCCCTCCCCCAGATAGTACTTTCGCCCGTCAATAAGGAGATGGTCGTAAATCATGGTCGCTCGCTTGCCCTCCTCTCTGGCCTTTCTCATATGCGGGGACAGTTGCTTCCTTAAGTCTCTTACACACGCAAAGAGAAGTCTTCTTCCAACGAAAACGTCACTGCCCTTCAATTTACGTTTGCTTTAAGGATTCTCTCCTTGTCTCTGAAGAAGGTGCACCGGGCGATGACGGGCGAATTGGGTTTGCCATTCAAGCGATGCACCCTGTCGAACTGTACATCGCGCGAGTCAGATCCATTTCATCCACCAGCAGGTCGCCGACGATGCCCTCACATTCCGCCTGTGTTTCGTTTGGCTTACGAGGAAGACCATAGAAAATCAAGTTATTTCGCTTGGAGCGTCCTTCTAGGTCATCCGCTTTGCGCTCTGTATCCAACATCCTCTTTTTCAGCATTTCATTTTCTTGACGGAGGTCGGAAATTTCTCCTTTCAGGACCTGAATCTCTTCCTGTACACCGGCGAAACCATCACGAATGTCTTTAATGTCGTCTTTGATATTGTCCACTTTACAGTTCAAATCCTGAAGCATGGACACGACATCCATGAGGGTGGGTAGCTCAGCAGGCTTGGAGGAGGATGACTTGACGGACGACGGACTTGCTGTTTTCTCAGTGCTGGCACTGCGACTGTTAGAGTTCAGGCTAGTCTGGCGGTAGCTGTCCTTCCGTGGCCCCAGGTTTTGTTCCACATCACCACATTGGAGCAGTAAACTACCCCAGAATAAAAAACGTGAGGAGGCAGCCTGCCGTTACACCGTCTGCCGCCGTTCTTAACTTCAGAGTCTTCAAGCGCATGGCGACGCTATTTTCGGCTCTTTTTGCCATAAACGACAAAAATACTGGTACAAAGCACCCACATCTTGCACGAAAGTCAAGTTGTGACGAAGGCATGACACTTCATGAAAGTATTTTGCTGCACCCACAGTCAAAAAAACTCTCCCGATCCAGTGTAATTAACAAAAAACACAGAGCTAATTGACATGTGTCACACTCCTGAATGCTGCTCACACAACCCCCCCGAGAGAGAGAGAGAGAGAGAGAGAGAGAGAGAGAGAGAGAGAGAGAAGGGTGGAGGAAAAGGAGGGGGTGAGGAAGGGGAGGGGGAGAAGGAAGGGGAAAGGAAGATAAGTTTTAGTTTCAATTGCATAGTGGGCCATCTGACCAAACAGTGCCCTTTCAGGAAAAAGAAGAAGAAGAAGAAGAAGAAGAAAGAAGAAGAAGAACAACAAACAACAACAACAACAACAAGAAAGGGTCAAACTATTTATTTTTTCCGAACATTTCCTGTGGTGCTTGGAATATAATAAGCAAATTAATAAGTAACTGGATAAATAAACAAAAGCATGCTTTAGACATGCATACATGAATGCATGCACACATGTATGCGGAATACAGACAAATATACCCACAAGAAACGCTGTAAAAAACAAAAAAAGCAATATTCAACCACAAACACCCTCTCTCACCTCCATCATTCATCTAAGACAACCCAGACTTATTATTACGCTGTGTGTGTAACCGCTTTTTTCTCCCATCGCCACTGTTGTCTAGTCTCCCTTCAGACAAGTAATTATCCTGTTAGAGCTTCAACCACACCCCCTGATACCATTCATTGGGGACCAGACCAGTGTGCCGTACGGCTGTCCTCCATTGTCTACGTGTCATGGTAAATTAAATTTTTTATTTCAGACCGAAATTGGCCATCAGGTCAGGTATCAATGATGACTGCCACTGTGGGGCCCATGGAGACAGCTTGATTGCTCCAGATGGGATGTGGGTCACAGGAAATGTCTGTCTGCCCAGTTAAAATATAAATTATGTTTTAAACTCGTTGATAATGAGTATGTGAGGTGTGTGGGGTGGTGGTGGTGGTGATGATGGGTAGGGAGGAGACTGAATGTTTGTTAATGGTTCATTTTTTTCTGAGTGAAATTACTGTTTGTTATCCACAGAAATTAGCCAATGTTCATTCGTCGTGAGTCGACCCATTAGAACAGATACTACACTATTGCTGGGTCACTTGGATAGCATTCAACGATGCCTGTTCTGATCTATACATACGCCGTGCAACACCTGCCGGACCCCCCCCCCCCCCCCCCCCCGTGACAAAGAAAATCGCTAACTTGTGGAGTGCGGAAAGTGCCACCACGTTCAATCAATGACAGTCATCAGAACCTGCCGACACTGGCGATCCTGACCTGACTCCGACCTGACCTCGACCTGACCTTGACTAATCAAGGGCATGGACCTGGACTGGACAGAAATTGCAGCTAAGGTCACAGTAAGGACAGGGTACAAAGGGTTACATTGTTAATACTGATCGATGAGGTCGGGGCTAATGAAACAAGTCGATAAATTTGTTTTCTGAAACTTTGCCCAGACATGCGGTTTTTGTGGCAAGTTCGGCAATCTGCCCAGGGAAAGACTCGTTTGTTTTAAGCGTTTGAAAGAATCTGTTTGGTCTCAGAGAGAGAGAGAGAGAGAGAGAGAGAGAGAGAGAGAGAGAGAGAGAGAGAGAGAGAGGGGGGGGGGGGGGGCAGAGAGAGGGAGTCAGACAGAGACAGACTTACTTCTCTCTCTCTCTCTCTCTCTCTCTCTCTCTCTCTCTGGAAGGATTTCTCAGTTCACAGGATAGATCTTGTTGGCAAACTGCGCGTGCGCGCGCGCGCGCACACACACACACACACACACACACACACACACACACACTTCACTTCCCTCGCCCACCACTGAAACCTGGCTCTCCCCCATGCCACAAAGCACCCCGTGCTTTTCCCTCTGTATTTATGAAGGCCTTCAGCCAGTCGTGATAACGCCACAGGCGTTCTGAGCGTGACGCAACTCGGCTGGTTATTGATACGTTACGGCTGATACCCATCCGTTTTGCTGAGAGGGTGGGTGAGGAGGGAGACGGAGGGTCATGTTGTTAATGTAAACAGCCTACAGGCCTGATATGGCTGATGACCCCATTTGCAAAGAGATCTCGTAAAGAAAACCTAAATGGAATGATGGATGGTGACAGGGACAGATAATGTCATGCCTGGAACAATGCGCTGCTTTTTATATATATCCTTTTTACAGATGGACAACACAATCCCATGGAATCAGAGAGAGAGACAGACACACAGACAGAGACAGACACACAGACAGATAGACACACAGATGGACACACAGACAAACATACAAACAGACAGACAGACAGAGGCAGAGATAGAGAGAGAGAGAAACGGCAGCAATTTCGAATTCTTTGTTTCATATTGCCTGTGTGTTTAAGATGTCATTTCTGATAGTATTTGTTCAGCGACAATGACTCCACTCATTGATTTCATTACAACCTGTTTCCTTCGACCATTTCCTTGTCTTGGATCATTCAACAAGTAAGAAAGGTTAATTAGTAATTCACAGTGCGTAAGTTTTTTATCTCCTTTGAAAGCACTCGTCTTGAGAAATATCGTTGTGTTGAGATGTAGAACATTCTTGCCAAATTACAGCAAACACTTGAACGTTGACGGTACATTTTTATTGTTGGCAATGTTTTGGTTCTGGTTCCCCATTTTGTCCTGGATTTCCATTTATCTGATGCCGGTCTTTCTGACAGTTTGGTTGTTCTTTAGTCGTTCTTTTTAGTCTTTTTCTCTCCCTGCATTCTCTCTCTCTCTCTCTCTCTCTCTCTCTCTCTCTCTCTCTCTCTCTCTCTCTCTCTCTCTCTCTCTCTCTCTCTCTCTCTCTCTCTCTCTCCCTTCATCATTCATCATCATCATCATCATCATCATCATCATCATCATCATCATCATCTTCTTCTTCTTCTTCTCTTTGTCATTGTCGTCATCGTCGTCATCGTCATCGCCATCTTCTTCTTCTTCTTCTTCTTCTTCTTCACTCTCTCTCTCTGGGGATGGACATCTCAGTCATTGGGCAGAGAACTTATTAGCAAACTATTCCACCCCGCCACTCATTGCCCTTCACTTGCAGCGCCCATCACTGAAACCCGGCTCTCCCCCAAGCCAC
>JADBJO010000152.1:867951-870451 GCA_016801955.1 Conus betulinus
CGGAGAATTTTCTCTGAACAATGACAGACAAAAGCTTATCTAAAGTCATTATTTGGAATTACATTCTGGTCAAAAATTGAAATCTGATTCACCATAAACTCCCGTCTCCTCCATAGTGTGTCTCTCCCAGTTACTGAAGAAGACAAAGAAGAACACTTGAAATCTAGGTATGTTGTCAATCTGCCCTCCTTTGTATTTATTTATTTATTTTTCTCAAGACAGGGATGTTGTAATCTGCCTTCTTTTTTTTCATTATTTTTTCTTAAATCTCGAGACAGGGTTTACGGCACAGACTATAATTTCTGACTTCTCAACGTTCCCCAATGATGGCACATGACAGCGTCTGGACAATGATGACACTTGATGCCTAACTCGATCTGCCCAGTGTCAGACACATGAAATTTAACTTGACCTTTCAGTGAGAGAGAGAGAGAGAGGAGAGAGAGAGAGAGAGAGAGAGAGAGAGAGAGAGAGAGAGAGAGAGACAGACAGAGAGACAGAGAGAGAGAGAGACAGAGACAGACAGACAGACAGACAGACAGACAGTGTGTGTGTGTGTGTGTGTGTGTGTGTGTGTGTGTGTGTGTGTGTGTGTGTGTGTGCGCGTGCGTGCGTGCGTGTGTGTGTGTGTGTGTGTGTGTGTGTGTGTGTGTGTGTGTGTGTGTGTGTGTGTGTTGTGTACGCGCGCGTGCATGTATGTGTACGTGTACAGAGTCAGACTTCCGTTGTCTGCCCTTTTGGACTTTTTTTTTTTTAGTCGTGCCGATCGAAATATGAGCCCATTTGACCCGAGAAGAAAAGTTCACTGGGACACAAACCTCGACCCTCAGCGATTCTCAGCCCCCAGGCCCAGTTGTGAGAGAGCTGGTGCAGGACTCAGTACCTGCACTCCCCTACTGAACTCCTTACAGTATCTGTCTGCTGGGTTCAGGTCAGGCGTTGCTGTCTGAAGAATGACCCCGACAATGGGTTTTTCTTTCTTCTGGTATACGTATTTGTTCTTTTTCCCTATCATTTAAATCATATGTTGCTTTTTTTGATATTTTAATAATCCGATCCTGTCCCCTCTTCAATCTGATCTTTGAACACACACACACACACACACACACACACACACACACACACACACACACACACACACACACACACACACACACACACACCCTGCTTATAATTCATGACCAATAATAAAAGTTACGGGTAGGGAATTAACATTTTCGGTACGACAGGAATCGAATAACAAAGTGCAAAGGAGTCACCACCTCTTAAGAGACCCTCTTTCCAAGTTGTTTTGCTTCAGTCTTGCAGGCTATTTCCTGATCCCTCGTATGGGGATAATATTTACACGATAGTCACCCTTTTTGAGGTCTCTCACTGTAGAAAGATGCAGTCACCTACATTTTGCATTGCAAAATGACTTCTGAACATCTGCAAATAAAACAAAATATGATGATGTATGAAAACTTCAAGTTTCTTCAAAGAGTATTGAAGCAGGTGACTTCTTTACCGAACTCAGCCTTGAACGCTAAAAGTCAGAGTAAGGATCGAATTACAATATTCTAGACTTTAGAAAAATACATCGAAACAACTCAAGTAACAAGAGGACACGGAAACGTCAGACTTGTTCTGTTAGTGAGGGTCAGTATTTCCTCAAAGACTTACGCAACACAAGGACCAGTCTTATGTGTCGGACCGTCGTCATGGTCCCAGGGTATAGGTTCATTTCCAGGGCCACCAGTAACATGATTCCAATTTGTTCGGCAATCCACTGTGCCAGTGTCCCTGTATGGAGGATGAGGTAACACGAAATGCTCTGTGTATAATAAGATTTAATGCGCTGCACAAGTTACATGCACAGTAGCTACATCTGGGACCAATCACTGTGGTGGTGTCAGTGGTTAGTGTTACAGACAGATAGGCGGGTGGAAAAAATGTGGGCTCGAACCTTAACCCCCGTTGTTGGTGTGTGTGGGTGGGTGGGTGGGTGGGTGGTTGGTTTCGGCTGCCAACAATATTATATTATGCCGACAAAAATTTGCTAAGGTATAAAAGCATCTCTTGGCATACGAATCTACAATATCTCTGGGCTTGTTTTCAGTTCTGTTTCAGTGAGGAATGTGTGTGTGTGTGTGTGTGTGTGTGTGTGTGTGTGTGTGTGTGTGTGTGTGTGTGTGTGTGTGTGTGTGTGTATGTGTCCTTTCACACCGTTCTTGCTGTAATGTATCAGGAGCATTGTGTAGAGAAATAAAAAAGGAGGAAAAACTAGGTCAATCCATTTGCAGGATTCCTTATTGTTTGTCCTCTGGGATACAGCGAGGCCTTCATTAGTTTCGGAGCGTACGTGTCCATATCCGCCACGCCTGGGTTAAAAACAACACAGAACAGAACAGAACATTCCAAGCGAACAAAGTTCTATGACCTGTTGATGGCTTTGTTTGATTTCTTCTAGTCCAGAAAACTTCTCCTCCTCCACTTCCTCCTCCTCCCTCCTTCTACTCCT
>JADBJO010000152.1:880451-887951 GCA_016801955.1 Conus betulinus
GCAAACTTATCTCTGAGTAGAAGCCGGTCATGTGCCAAAGAATTCTAGAGAAATATTAGTAGTTCTGATGAGAATCGAAGTTATGATCTCCTAGCCTGGAATTAGCGACTGTAGCCACTGAGCTACGACTGCTGGTTGCAAGAAAGTGCTAACGCTCCAGTTCTTTTTTCACATCATATGCAAGTATCGATCAGGTCTCAGAGATACAAACACATGCGGTGTTGGCTAGGAATTTTGAACCACAGCCAGTATAAAACATATTCATCAAGTGGTTGATGTGTCAGTCAAGTCTCCACATTTCAATCAGCTAAAGCGCCCATTCGGTATATAAATACAAGCTTCTGACATCGACAACCTAGATCCTGTTTTCAGCTCTACATTGAGGAAGGGTTACGTGTGTCTGTTCGCATGTCTCTCTGCAAAATAAGTCCGAAACAGTTAGATGGGTCACCGGGTCAAAATCCGAAAACATTATTTGCAGGTTTAAAGTCAACAGACTACACGACTCTGACTGCACTGGATTCACAATTTTTGACATTCCGACTAAAATGTATCTTCCTCCACGCTGCTTGTTTCCCCACGTGGGAGGCTTTTCAAGTTTGACGAGAATTCTTTAAATGCACATGAGTCGGCTCCTATTCTTACATGATCTTTCGGGTTTTTTATAAATTTTTCTCTCAGAATAAGTCCTTTTCTATGGTGGCACTGTGAAAAGGTGGAATATCACCATTTTATATTACAAATGTCTTCTACATCTGCTACTGAAATTGATGATATTTGAAAAACAACACTGAAAAAAGAAGTGCGGAGTAAAAATATTTCATTACAAACTTAAGTGCTAATATACCTGAGCAGTCATAAGGGTTACAACGTTTGAACATTGAATTTGAAATCATACGCTACATACGACATATTGGAAATATCAGGTTCATTGTGCTGGGGACGGTCGTTTATTCTGCAGATTGTCCTATAGGAGAACCGGTCTCATGTTTCCGGGGGTCAAGTCCCCAGGGTACTGGTTTGTATTCAGAACCATTAGGAACACGATCCTAATCTGCACGGCAAGCCGTTGTGTAAATGTCCCCTCCAGAGAATGAGGAGACATTAGATGCCCCATTGACGAGAGTAGTAGCCAATCCCTGCTGGGCTGAGTGAACTGATTCGGACCGGCTGTATCCTGAACTGATCACTGTGGTGGTGTGGCGGTTGCTGTCACCGACGGGCAGGTGAGAAATCATGGGATCACAACACCACCCAGATCGTCATTGTGGGATGTTTTATAGCACCATAAGCTGCTCACGTTTCTAAACGTGTTATGGGCTCAAACATAAAACAAACAGGAACAAAGACTGGCGTCGTATTGACTTCAAATATATGGGCTTTTCAGGTGAGAGTGGGACCCGGGCTAATAAGTTGGACAACGTCGCTCACATCCCTACCCACAAGTTTACAATGTTAGTGCAGACACACGCAAACCCGCAGCGAGATCTTGACTGGCCACACTGATGTAGTTTGGGGACAGTTTATAGAGACAGATGCAAACAATTTCTCCATCTTCCTCTTCGTTTTCAGGAAGCAAATTCGATTTGCATCGCTCTAAGAGTACCTTACGTGAACAGTAATCATGTTTTCTTTCTCATTTCACACACACACACACACACACACACATACACACACAGAGACGCCTATCTTTTCATCCTCGTACATTTACTTTCCTTATGGCTGGCTTCATTCATACTCTCAGTATGATAGCTGAGAGGAAGAAAGCAATTGAATTGTCGCCTTCCCACCAGCTTTTTCTGCACTGTGTCAGTTCTAACGCCTTCTACATCGTCCATCGGGTGATGCCTCCTGCAGTCCGCTTATAAAATGTAAATGGCAGCGGTTGCTATCGAGTCAGCAATGGACACAAGGTTATCCTTCTTCAGGAAGTCACAGACAGCATTGATTATGCAAGTACGACCAGCCCTTATATACTCAAGTACAAGAGCTAAGTTCACAGAGTGTCCGCTGTCAGCTGCACTGTAAGCAACATGGCATGAACATGTAGAATAATGTACACTGTGGTCGGGATAAGTTGGACCCAAGTGTGCGACAAAGTAAGTCAATGAGTTTAACAAACTGTGCGTGTGGTGTGTGTGTGTGTGTGTGTGTGTGTGTGTGTGTGTGTGCGTGCGTGCGTGCGTGCGTGCGTGCGTGTGTGTGTGTGTGTGTGTGTGTGTGTGTGTGTGTGTGTGTGTGTGTGAGAGAGAGAGAGAGAGAGAGAGAGAGAGAGAGAGAGAGAGAGAGAGAGAGACTGACACTGACATTTTTTATTGTCCGTTTAGCAGTTAAGCCTTTTAGACAAGGGTGTTGGCAAATGCATTCATCGATACAAAAAGCAGAAATTTCGAGCGTACGTACACGTACACACACACACACACACACACACACACACACACACACACACACACACACACACACACACACACACACACACACACACACCACGTCCTCACCTTCCCTCCGCCCCACCCCGCTATCTTTCTACTATTGCCCCCAACATCCATACCGCCATAATCAGAGAGAGAGAGGAGAGAGAGAGAGAGAGAGAGAGAGAGAGAGAGAGAGAGAGAGAGAGAGAGAGAGAGAGAGAGCATTTTGAAAGAAAAAAAAAACTTTGAAAAGAAAACAAAAGCCTGCTTTGGACTGGAATCCACGGGATCCCAGGTCTTGCATTCTGACCGAGGGGTGTGAATCTGTCTGAGTATTTCTCTGCAAGATAACTCAAGAAAACTGATAGGTGGTTAGGTGATCATCGAATTTCAGAATATTATTCACAGAATCAGTGTCAGCAAGAAAGAATCTGGGGCTCTTTGGACTCTTAAATTCTGAAACTCCAAATGAATATATAATTTGTTCGTGACTGATGATAACAGCATCCGATATGGGATGCAATTACAGAACGACAGGATTTGTTGAACTGGGCTTAAAACTCTTCCCATTCTCATACACAGTTTTTTTCAACGTTTTGGCTGAGACTCCTTCTGATATGACATAACATTTCTGATACCTACATTTTGCGTCGAAAAATGAACTCTGCGTGTCTGTAGCAAAAACTCTGAAACCCATCACGTTTTATGAAATATGCAAATGAATTGGAAATCAGTCTTATCAAATTCAAGCCTGGGCGCTAAAGGACTAATCAGAAATCAGTTTTGCAGTATGAAACACTGTATTCTTTGAGATAATGCGAACAGCAAGACATAGTTGAACCGTCAGCCTCGCTCTGGTAAGTGAGGCTCATTTAATGTTCCAAGGACTGTTTCCAACACGAAGACCAAATCTCATTTGTTAGAGCGTCAAGTCCCCAGGATATTCGTGTGTATGCAGAGCCGATAGGAACATGATGCCAGTCTGCACGGAAGCCGCTGTGTAAACGTCCCCTCCAGCGAATGAGGTATCACTAGATGCTCCAGTGACGAAAAGACCTAATTCCATGCTGAGATGGGTGAACTGATTCTCACGAGCTACGAGCCTGGACTGATCGCCGTGATGATGCAGTGGTTAGTGGTATGGACAGATAGGCAGGAAATTGTGAGATCGAACCTCTGCTAGGATCGTAGAAGTGTGTGTGTGTGTGTGTGTGTGTGTGTGTGTGTGTGTGTGTGTGTGTGTGTGTGTGTGTGTGTGTGTGTGTGTGTGTGTGTGTGTGTGCATGCATGCGTGCGTGAAAGCGTGCGTGTGTGCGTCTGTGTGTGTCTTTCTGTCTGTCTGTCTGTCTGTGTGCCTTTGTGTCTGTGTCCGTGTGGGTGTAGGTGTAGGTATGCACGGATATGTGTGCTTTCCTTCCTCAGTCGCTGTGTAAATATATACCACTCAAAGCTCCTCGATTTTTTTTTCTTTTTTGTTGCTTCGCCAAAGGAAGTGTAAAAAAATTGGCTAATCTAATTCTACTAAAGATAGAAAGAAGGGTCATAGAGTACATTTCTGCCATAGTAGGATACAGATATGAAGAGAAGCTGTTTTTGTTTGTTTGTGTGTTTGTTTGTTTGCAACATACACTTGTCTCTGTGAAAGTATATGAGTTCCTGTGTGTTTTTCCTGTTTCTAGTAATCAAGTGAGGTATTGAGGGAAGGTGGGGAGTAGGGGATGGGACGGGGGTTGGAAGGTATCCATAGCCACATGTCGAGGGAAAAAGTTGTGGAGTGTGCAATGAGCTCAGAAACTGGGGAGAAAGGGCAAACACCTGGGTCCCATCAACTTCGCATATATGGATTTTTGGCTGGGTGTGGGGCTGGTGGGTTCATTGTAGACAGTTTGGCTTGCATCAACCGACACAACTTCACAACGCTGATGCAAACACTTACAAACTCGCAGCACATCCTAATTGGTGGAATTGATGATGTGTGGGGACAGTTCGTACAGACAGGATAAAAGAAACTTCTTCTACGTCTTCTTCTTCGACTTTATTCCTGCAAGGCAAATTGTATTTGCATTTCCACGAGGATAAACGAAGTGAACGCTAATTATATGTTCTGTTCATTTCGAACACACACACACACACACACACACACACACACACACACACACACACACACGCGCGCGCGCGCGCGCGCGCGCGCGCGCGCACGCACGCACGCACGCACACACGCACACACACGCGCACGCACGCACGCACGCACGCACGCACGCATGCACACCACCTCTCTCTCTCTCTCTCTCTCTCTCTCTCTCTCTCTCTCTCTCTCTCTCTCTCTCTCTCTCTCTCTCTCTCTCAAGAAGCACGCCATTATTTTCTTTTTCCTCTACATGACTTCGAGCCTCATCATTAACATTTACGTAATCCGTTACAATTTATGTTTCTTTGCATCGTATACTTTTTTTTTCGGCGCTGCAAATATTAATGTACATCCCCGTGACATAAAGGCTATGTAGGCCATCGTCAATAAAAACGTATCTGACGCGTCTGAAGCGTCTCTCTCTCTCTCTCTCTCTCTCTCTCTCTCTCTCTCTCTCTCTCTCTCTCTCTCTCTCTCTCTCTCTCTCTCTCACGCACACACAGGCACAGGCTGACAGGCATATTCATGCCTCAAGCTTTCACAGCTATTTCCTTCGAGCCGGCTCGATCCACGTCCCATGTTGTGACAGCTGAGGAAAGGGGCGCAATCCACTTATCCTCTGTCCCTAAGCATATTCTCTGTAGTGTCCATTCTACGCCTCCTGCACCGTCCACTGAGTAATGGTTCCTAAGGTCTGCTGATAGGCTATCATTGGCAGTGATTGGCTATCGAGTCAGCATCTGAACGAGGTTGTCAGTTAGGACGCCAGAATACTATCGATCTCATCGCTTTACCCCAGGACTGAGAGGATGCAGAGTGGCAAAAGTAGCTGGCCCATGGATGGTCTCTGTGCTCGGCTGGACTATACAAAAAAAAAATGAGTGAGATCTGGGTAAAGAGTATTACTGTGCTCCAGACATGAAGTTTAGGAAATCATTTCGGTGTGTGTGTGTGTGTGTGTGTGTGTGTGTGTGTGTGTGTGTGTGTGTGTGTGTGTGTGTGTGTGTGTGTGTGTAAACAGTCTAATGAGGGTGTACCCACTGTCCAGGTCAAGTGTATTTCCTCGCATAAACCCTTGCATAATTTCATTCTCGGAAATATTTTTACAATAGTGTAGGTCTACTAAGTAGCTGACGAATGAAAATAAACCTGGTTTACTTTTGTTGTCGGAAATGTGTGTGTGTCTGTGTGAGCGACTGAGTGAGTGAGTGAGAGAGAGAGAGAGAGAGAGAGAGAGAGAGAGAGAGTGTGAGTGTGTGTGTGTGTGTGTGTGTTGGTGTGTGTGTGAGTGAGTGAGTGAGAGTGTGAGAGAGAGTGTGTGTGTGTGTGTGTGTGCGTGTGTGTGTGTGTGTGTGTGTGTGTGTGTGTGTGTGTGTGTGTGTGTGTGTGTGTGTGTGTGTGTGTGTGTGTGTGTGTGTGTGTGTGTGTTTCATTTGTTTTCGTGGTGTTTTTTTTGTTTGTTTGTTTCAACTCTGACTCTGTTTTGAATTGTTTGTATTTTATGCTTGTGTGATAACTTTTGCGCCTGATACAATTTCTCTGCCATGCCTGAAAAAGGTAAAGTATTTCTCATCTTGTCTAACTGCACATTGAAAGTCTTCATCCTTTGTTTCCATCAATGCTGAGTGCCCCCAATGACGGCACGTTCTTCATCGTGCACCTGTGGCTTCCTGGCCAAGGAGACACCAGGGAGGTCCACAATGGATTACTTATTTTCCAACTTGTCCTAACTCCATCCCATGACTTAGTTCATCTCACGCATCCATGTGACGTGCTCAACATTTTCAGCAATACCTGTTTGCAGATTGTTTACTAAAATCCGACATTGTTTTTTTTTTTTTTTTTCACATGTATGACAATACGAGACGACCAGTATTGTTTCTAGTTCACAGTTGCAAATTAGGTGAAATTCTGTATCTGACTATAGTTTTTGTTCCGATTCACGTATACTGATCATCATAAATCGTTACATTCCTCACCACACTCAAATGTTAAAAAGCAAGTTCAAACTTGCACGATTTCTGCTGAAATGACCACACGTACATACCCATGAATTCTCAATAACATCCTTCAATTGTCCTTTCTATGACATATTCCCATTATCAATGCACCCCTCCCCACCTTCCCGACCATCACCGTTAGCCTATACACAATCACTGTGGCCACAGTGGGCCCCAAATTCTGCGGCAGTGTAAGTGCAGGCAATTTGGTCCCGTAAACAAACTCTACATACTGCACCCCCCTTCCTCTTTCGCCATCCATTACCGCTTTCCGTGTGTATTCACTCACATGAGTCAAAAAAGGCAAATTGCTTGTCTTGCTGCATATCTTCCCTAGCATATAAAACTGAAAGGCCTGGAAACAGCATTCCATTCTCGCTGGCTTTGATGGAAGAATCATGACACATCGAGCGACTTTTGTTCTGTGTCTTTGCCTCCGACTTTTGCAACTTTTCAAACGTGACTTTCACAGCAGTCAGGCGACCTCATCGCTAAACCTTTCCCTTTTATTTTAGACCTCACTTATGCTAGCTTCTCTCTCTCTCTCTCTCTCTCTCTCTCTCTCTCTCTCTCTCTCTCCTCTCTCTCTCTCTCTCTCTCTCTCTCTCTCTCTCGCTCTCTCTCTCTCGCTCTCTCTCTCTCTCTCTCTCTCTCTCTCTCTCTCTCTCTCTCTCTTGTCATTACTATATCAGTGCGTTGGAACACGGTATTTCAACACGCTATACTGTTGAGTCGAGGTCGAGGCTTCTAAGTGTACAATTCTTTCTCTTGTTTTTGCGAGCATCGTTGTCTTTTATTCTTGAAGAACCATCGGCGATTTGAAGACATAAAAGATTTAAACGTCGTCGTCTTCTTCTTCTTCTTCTTTTCTTCTTCTTCTTCTTCTTCTTCTTCTTTTCTTCTTCTTCTTTTTCAGTTTTTTAACCCCTGTAATGGTGATACCATTGAGTTCCATGAC
>JADBJO010000152.1:895451-897951 GCA_016801955.1 Conus betulinus
CAAACAAATGCATAACTATTCCAGAGTGCAGAAATACTTCAGAAAGCGGAACTGTTTCAGAATGCTGAACTCCTTTAGACGTTAAGACCTTGGAGTTTAGAGATGAAACCATCTATGAGTGAATTACTTCATTTGCTGGAAAACTGTAGACATAACAGAAAGAATCACTAAGGAGTCACATGACTTGCACAAGATATATAGCACAGATAATCACTAAACCTTGGTTAAATACATGGAGCACAAAATTCTCTCCTGATCTTAGGTAATGTATGTGCGGGAAAAACATATGTTCATCATATTCTACTGGGCTGTCCAGGTTTTTAGCAGGGCAATACAAATTAAAAGGTATAAATATTGCATATTTCAAAGCATTGGCCATATTTTGTATGACAGATGTATTACGGATAGAGCTAGGCAGACTGCTGTGATTTTTTAACTGTACTTTCTGAAGTATTCTGAGTGGAGTGTCTAGAATCCAACATGTGAAGGACAGGGGTGAGTGAGAGAAAATGACCAGAAAGAGTAGGTTTGACATTCTCAGTCATCTCTGTCGTCTTTTGATATCGTCTGATATCATCAATGATACACAGACGTTAGAATAACAACTGAACTAAACTGAACTGAATATATGTTCATACCACGACGCAACTTCAGTCCACTGACACTGAAAAACGAATCCACCGACCTGTGGCCATCTGAGGAAAAAGAAACACCCGAAGGTGCTGGGAGGGACCCAGAGAAGCACTGTCTTCACCTGCCTTTAGAGCAGTCTTGTACCACCCTTGGAGGCCTGCGCTGTGTTGACGATGGGTACAGGTACGCGCAGGACACTCCATTAAGATATCAAGGGGACATAACTGCTCCAGAACAGAGGTAAATCAGACTACAGGATGCAAACTCATAACAGCCTTAAAGTAGCATCCCCGTGGGTGTACCTGCCCGTATTTCATGACTGCAGAGCCCACCGACGAAAAACACCACCCTCCAGCTGTCGAGCACACCCCACAGACCCAACCACCCCTGCCCACGGACAGACGAAGACAGTGCCACTCCAGACACAGCCAAGCTTTCGCCATACGGTCTTATGTGCCCTCAAAAGAGAATCCAAAATTGTAGTCTTTCCCATTGTCAACAGGACTTTCCCTGTGGTCAGTGGGTCTTTCCTCACCCGTCACTGGACCTTTCTCCAGGGTCAGCCTAGTTAAGGCAAAGAATAAGCAGCTAGCCTAACCCAAACCGGAAGTCCCCTGGGAAGATCATTCCATCTGCAATATTACCTTAATATGACTGGACGTTGAACAGGAATTTAGCGAGAGACGGGATGCTTAGAATCATAACCCAGCATCAACACAGTGTTGTGGACTCGGTGACGCACTCAGTCTATGCCTATATCTAAAAGCTTTTTATCTGTTACTACGTTGAAGTCCGTGAGGGGAAATGAAGACATAAGACAGATCCCTCTTCTTTCTACAGCATGTTCCTCGCGTCTCTTCTCGCCGTCGTCGTTATGCCAATATTTACACAGCCATTGGACGGGGAAAGGGGTGTGGGGAGGCATTCATCTTTTTTCATGGTGTTATGGTTCTGTGGGGAACAGCGAAGCCGACGTCATTTTCTAAATGTACGTTCCCAACCAGCCTGGGGCAAAAGACGAAAGAAAATACCTCACAGAAAACAAGAGTCTATCAAATGTGGATGTCTTTGTTCATGCTCGTCGTCTTCCCCTTTCCCTAATGTTTTCCTCATTTCCTTGTTTCCTCATCTTTTTATTGTTGTTGTTTGTTGTTGTTGGTTTTTGTTGTTGTTGTTGTGTTGTTGTTGTTGTTCTTTTTCTTGTTGTTGTTGTTGTTGTTCTTCTTCTTCTTCTTTCTTTTCTTCTTTCTTCTTCTTCTTTCTTCTTCTTCTTCTTCTTCTTCTTCTTCTTCTTCTTCTTCTTCTTCTTCTTTTTCTTCTTTCTTTCTTCTCTCTTCTTCTTTCTTCTTTCTTCTTTCTTTTTTCTTCTTCTTCTTTCTTTCTTCTTCTTCTTCTTCTTCTCAACAACAACTTCAACAAAACCAACAACAACACAACATCATCAACAACATCATCAACAACAACACAACAACAACAATTATAACAACAACAACAGCAACAACAATAACATTATCACACTCTTCACCTATTATTTTTTTTGTTCGTCTCTTTGGTCTCCTACTTTTTATCCCCTCCCCCTCCTTTTTTCATGATCTACTACGTCTTTCTACTGCTTGTTCTTCTATTCTCGCTTCCTCTGTCTTTTCCTGCTGTTTTTTTTCTTCTTCTTTTTTTTTCTGTTCTTCCTCCTCCACGTTTTTGATGGCCACTCACATACAGCTTTCGCATCATAGCGGATTTTTAAGCTTTCTTTTAAGCTTATTTCTATTTATTAGATAGATAGATAGATAGATAGATAGATAGATAGATAGATAGATAAATAGATAGATAGATAGATAGATAGATAGATAGATAGATAGATAGATAG
>JADBJO010000152.1:907951-910451 GCA_016801955.1 Conus betulinus
TTATACAACACCAAAACATGCCTGCTCTGCTTTGCTTTAAGAAGAAATAATTATGTCAACGCATCTTAGAACAGGGGCGGGTTGCAAAAAAAAAAAAGGATAAAAGTGAAAAAACCAAGAAGGCAAAGCCAAAAAGAGGGGCCGCAAATAGGAGAAAAAGTATTAGCAGAGAATTTCCAGAGGGAAGGGACACAATTTATCCTGAAAAGAGCCCACACCTTTCCCACCGGGGCTAGAAACTCAAAAAAAAAAAAAAAAAAAAAAAAAAAAAAACAGTTTCAGATTCGGTCCGTTCTTTTCTTTGGATAGACCTTGACCTGTTATAGATGTATATAGCCTCGTGAAACGGCTATGAAAATATTTGTCAAGAAGCATATATATATATATATATATAAGATGTTTTAATGTAAACATTTCTACAAAAACCAATCTCTAACAATACCAGTAAAAGTTGGTGATATTCTGCAAGCTTTGTACAGGCTGCCTATAAAAGTCAGTAGTTTCGAATATTCATCAAAGTACAAAGTGAATTTCCATGGAGGACAAAGTAATCCTTGTCACTGAAAGTTCTGTACTTACAACGATGACATCCTGATTCTAGTAACACAAATCTGAAACGTGATGATACATATTTCAAAAGCTCACATATATCCAAATCTACATCTCCCATCATCATAATTCCTCTTTCGAAGAAAAGAGGCTACCACTATTTTATATGTTATTGGAATCGTTTTTTGCCATCTGTAGCCATAACACACAAATACACTGACAATTTCCAACGCTCGGACTAAGCCATACAAATCAAGATAATTTCCATATAAAGCAAGAGTAACAATGGTTTCCAATTATTCTAGCCAGTAGCGTCCACGTCACGTAACTCGTATAAACATTACGGGGTGCTTTGTAATCTTTCGCATGAAGAACACGAAGCCAATATCCGGTTTAAAAGTAAGGATCCACTGATTCAGAAATTGGTTTTGCTTAAATGTTAACAAAAACCTTAGCAGTCCATCTTTACTTCGCAGAGAAACATGGATGGTTTCCCGATGGGAGGCCGCCCTGTGTAAATTCTATGTATAGGAGTTGAACTCTGTTGGTGGTGTTTCCTGTATTCGGTAGGAAGACACTCAAGCGAAAGCTTAACATCAGAGGGTTTCAGAGAAGAAAATCCTCTTCGACAGGCGTTTTCGGCCTTGAATTCCTCAGAGGACTGGTCCGCAACGAGGTCAAGATTCCTAGACGCTTCTCTGCTGTCAGGTTTGTTTTTTATCCTAGCGCTGCCAAGATTCGAACCAGAAACTTCTGTACTGGTGAGCATCTTAAGGCCTTGCCTTTTGTTTTCAAAGACATTTTTTGTGTCACTGATGTCGCTGCGGGACACACATCCTAGTTGGGGCATTGAAAGTTGTGGTTTCGCTTTTGTTCCTCTTCGACCAGACCAGCTGGAACTATTTTCAGCTGCCTCTGCCATTGCCTTCGGAGTTCTGCTCCTCATCTTACCAGAAACTCAGTTTCAGTTTTATCAGGGAGGGGTCACTGCGTGCGGACTAGTTCATATACGCTACACCACATCCGCTACGTTTTGAGACCACGCTACGCATGATTTTTAAACTGATGGATTAATGAAATTAACAACTAAGATGAGAGAATCGAAGAAGAGGGCTCGTGCTATGACTCAGCGAATGTCTGACCTACGCATTAGCCCAACGCGCGGGTCAGACCTTGAGTGTCTACCTTCCATGCTTTTTCTTTTTTTTTTTTTTCTTGTGTGTGTGTGTGTGTGTGTGTGTGTGTTGTGTGTGTGTGTGTGTGTGTGTGTGTGTGTGTGTGTGTGTGTGTGTGAGTGTGTGTGTGTGTATGTGTGAGTGTGTGTGTGTGTGTGTGTGTGTGTGTGTGTGTGTGTGTGTGTGTGTGTGTGTGTGTGTGTGTGTGTGTGTGTGTGTAGTGAAATTGCTATCTGTTTCATGGAATCATATTTATGCTTATGAACCTGTGAGTCACCTCGTTCAAACCTCTATGTCCAGGAACTTGGTTTGGATGCACGTTTCCCTCAGACAGCTGGTTACACTGACATACTTCTCAGTTTTGTTCCATTCTGCTTTCGTATGGCACCGTGAGTGTCATCAGAATAAGTTGTCTTGCTGCATTAAAAAACATGTCTCAAATTCTGTGGCCCTTCAAGCCCTGCTCTCATGGTGACCTCAATTTCGATGTCCTCTCCACGTCTGTGGCCTTGGTTTGGTTCCGTCGGGGTCACCGGTATCGGCGAGTCCATGGGGGCTGTCGTTGGACGGACGTGGTGGTGCCTTCCGGAGGGAGAGCTCACTCACGTCGGCTCCGCGACTAAGCAATTATTGTCGTCAGGAGGGGCTTGGTAGGTGGTGTCCTGCGTATGTTAGATCAGAACAGGCGCCACTGAACACCACCGAAGTGACTCGGCAGCAGTGCAGTGTCTCCACCGGTGGGTTGCCTCTTGACGACTTGACATTGACCGCTCCCT
>JADBJO010000152.1:927951-930451 GCA_016801955.1 Conus betulinus
AGATCATTTGAAGTCCCTCTGTCTACACCTAGAAACCTCTTCAGTGCAAAGATATGTACAGATTCACAATGGACGGCCGCTTTTTCTAGTCCCCATAATTAAGATCCGTGCTGTACAATCGGCTGAACCTGAGAAACCAAACACCTTTATAAATAACATAGTTAAAGAATTATTAAGAATATGTAACTTTTTGTGATGCAAAGCAAAACATTTTTTGCCTTACTTGAAAGATCTTTGCACGCACCAACAAAACTCAAGGGTGTTGAGAATCATATATCGAATGTTTATAGGCATTGACAAGCGGCATAGGAATACCATCGTACATCTACCTTTTTCATACATTTAAATATCCACCTTTACGAAATACTGTGATATTGCTTTTTTTCCATGCTGGCCAGCAATTGCAGTGATTCAATGGCTCGGTGCAAGCTATCCATCTGTTTGGGCTATCCTATAACAGCTTCAGATATCAAAATAACATTGTCAGCCAAAAAAGCGTCGAGCGACAATAAAGCACCAGGAAACTTACACTTTTTAAACTACAATTTTTCATAGCGGCAATAAGTGCCAGAAATCGGGAGGCTCGAGGGCCGAAGGGGCAACAGGAGAGTCGGGGAGGGGGACCCTGAGGGCATCATGTAGCAGACATAGAAGCATGTTCTTAAACCCACATGGGATTTAGCACAGAACACATGTGTTTCCGTGCTTTCTAAAGCCCTTGTGGGGATTAACACAGAAATTAACGAGCGCTTCACTGTTTCTTATTTTACATACGATATTTCACGCACAACAGAGAAACCGACACTTTGAAAGAGAGAGAGAGAGAGAGAGAGAGAGAGAGAGAGAGAGAGAGAGAGAGAGAGAGAGAGAGAGAGAGATCGCTACTAGCTTTTTACGATGGCTTGTCACGAATCACCCAAGGGTCAGGGGAGGGCATTCAGCACAACAGAACAGTTGCCCGTCCTTGACCTGTTTTGAGGACTGCATGACAGGGCGAAGAGATACCTTTGGAAATACCTGCTCAGGGATGCTGTGGCCAGGACGAGTGTTGTTCTAAAGTTCTTCAGGAGCATGCTTTTCCTAGGCAATGGTGTCTCTCACATGGCAATAATTTGACTGCTCTCAATCAGCGGTAACTAGGTAATTCCGTTTTTGTCTCTCTATTCTTTTCTTTCTTTTCTTTTTTTTAAGTCTTTTTGTTTAATCATCCTAAGATGATAATATAATCGAAACAGATGACAGAATTATCAGTTAAACAATGTTGTTACTCAACCGTTCAACAAATACAACAAGAAGTCCCAAACACGGAAACACGAAAACAGAATTGGTCTACAATTACCGCTATCTGGGTTCTTCCCGTGAACATTTTCTCAGAACCGTTAGAGAACTCTTTGAGAGTTTGCGCACATATGAGGGTGAGGATGCAGGGTGTCCGTTTTGCAAGAGGACGTTCTTCCTAGGCAACGCCAAGCAAGTTTGCAGAGAAAAATCAGAACTCTTTACAGGCCAAGCAGCACGAATGAGAAAGCTCCACTAAAACATAAATCAGTCATGTGTTTCAAGACATTGTCTGGAATTGAGCCGTAGATGAAACTGAATATAGCTGAGAAAAATAGCCCCACCAATTACTTCACACTTTTTTTTTTAATGTCCATCCATAAAACCCGATCTGGGAATACATACTACCCCATGCCTGTCAAAGACAAAACGGACCCCCTCAAGCAGTGTGGTGTTGTGTACCAGGTAGGGTGACAAGACTGTGAAAATACCTACATTGGCGAGACAGCAAGACCACTCACCACCCGTCTACAGGAACACCAAAACCGATCTACTTCTGCCATACATGAACACCTACAAGCCACAGGCCACAGTTTCAGCCCCCAAGAAACCAGAGATCTTATCTACAGACCCCTTCCTCACAAAAAGAAAAGTTCAAGAAGCCGTCGAAATCAAGACCAGACGCCCCAGCCTGAACAGTGATCAAGGCTTTGAACTTCCCCCCATCTACAATCAGATCCTGACAACTGTTCACCCCACATAACAGTCGCCCCACCAGGCCTCGCTGCCACAACAGCAACAGTGAGCTGAAGAAGACAGGGCGACCCTGTCGAAATATTCTCAATGTAAGTTTTTGATTCTGAGTCTAACTACTTTTCTAATGTCGAATCAAGAATCCAGAAACCTATATTCTTATCTACCAATAGTTGTTTGTAGCTTTTTTTTTTTTCCTGAAAGCTGCCCTACGAACTGACAGCAATCTACCAATGGTTCTTTGAAGCTTTTTATTCGGAGGTGTTTCTGTTTTCACCTCCTTTTGATTTTAAGATGCTGTTACACACCCTCCGGGGTATTTAGTCGCCTGAGTACCTCTGAACGTTGACCCTCTTCAGGTCATTCACATGCTTGTGGTGAGGGCGTGAGGCTGAAGGAAAGGTGCATTGATTGATATCATATTTGAACTTTGTGCCGTCAGTTTCGTGTTGTGAGTTGCTGTCTGTTG
>JADBJO010000152.1:940451-945451 GCA_016801955.1 Conus betulinus
ATGACGGCAGATGGTGTGTACATCCCCAAAGAGCAAAACTCAAGTGACATCAGCCAGTTCAGCCAATATCACTACTGAACGTCGAAGGGAAAATCTTCTTCTCTGTCATGGCAGCAAGGCTGACCAAGTACCTCATGGAAAACAAGTACTTGGATGTGTCAGTCCAGAAAGGTGGCATCCCAGGCGTGGCTGGCTGTGTAGAACACGCCACAATGATCTGGGACGCAATCCAAAGAGCAAAAAGAGAAAGAGAGACCTGGACGTAGTGTGGCTTGATCTGGCAAACGCATATGGATCTGTACCCCATGAGATGATACAGTTTGGCTCTTGAGATGTACCATGTGCCAAAGAACATCCGCGACATGCTCAAGAAGTACTTCAATGGCTTCTCAATGCGGTTCTCTACCAAGGAGTACACAAACAGATTGGATCAACTTGGAAGTGGGCATTGCAATGGGCTGTGCAATTCCCCAATACTGTTCGTGTTGGCAATGGAAGTCATCTTGAAAGCAGCAACAAGCAACGCAAGACAAACAGACCTTGGCGATGGATACAAGATGCCCCCTCTCAAGGCCTTCATGGATGACACTACAGTGATTTCATCCAGAGAAGACGAGACACGTCACGTGCTGGAGAGGCTGGACGACATAGTTGCCTCATCCAGAATGAAGTTCAAGCCAAAGAAATCACGGAGTCTCTCACTGAGGAAAGGAAAAGTGGCCGAATCTGTGGTCTTCAGTGTTGCCAACCAGGCCATTCCAACAGTAACAGAAGAGCCAGTCAAGAGCCTTGGAAGATGGTATGATGATACGCTGAAAGACACACGAAGAGCAAAAGAAAAACCAAACAGATGTCGGAAGAAGGCTTGGAGACCATTGACCAGTGTGGGCTCCCTGGCAAATACAAGGTCTGGTGTCTGCAGTTCATGCTGATACCAAAGCTCCTATGGCCTCTGATGATATACGACATCTGCACCAGCATAGTGGAGGCAATGGAATCCAAAATCAACAAGTTCACAAGGAAATGGCTTGGTGTCCCACCCTGTCTGACTGACATAGCGCTGTACTGTCGCCAAGCAAAGCTGAAACTACCACTGAAATCCATCCTGGAGGAATATAAAGCAGGGAAGATCAGACTTTCAAAGCATGCTGGAGGACTCAGGAGACAAGGTGGTTGAAGCAATCAAGCCCCAGCTGAAGACAGGCAGAAAATGGAAAGTTCAAGAGGCGATGGATTCTGCAAAAGAAAGTCTCAAGATCAGAGAAATAACAGGACACACACAGACCAACAGACAGGACTGGGGGGGTGACCAAAACTGAATGGTGGTCAAAGGCCAAAGGAAAAGCCAAAAAAGAGACATGATGATTCAGGAGATGAGAAAAGAAGAAGACCAAAAAAAGACTCCAAAAAGCAGTCCAGCAGAGCCAGCAAGGGCAATGGACAACGTGGGAGAATGCACTTCAAAGAAGTCTCACTTGGAATGACATTTGGCACATGGCCCCTCTCAGGATCAGCTTCATTCTCAGATCTGCATATGACCTTCTGCCCTCAAATGCAAACCTGGTGAAGTGGGGGGAAAAACAGACGATCCTTCATGCCCCCTTGCCATGAAAAAAAAAACAGTGGAGCATGTCCTAAGCTCATGTAAAGTAGCCCTGGCTCAAGGAAGGTACACATGGAGGCACAACCAAGTGCTCAAAGAGATTGTACAAGTAGTCTGGGCTAGTACCAACACCACCAAAAGGGAAAATCAGGACTCCCCACGAGTTTTCTTTCTACTGACGAGGCAAAGACTGACAGTAGTTAGCGCACCTCACAGTATAGGACCGGGTAGTAGGATAGCCAGGTAACTCCACAAGGTAACACAGCTAGGAAATGTGGCAGGCAGCTCTCTCATGACCTAAAAAGGCAAGGAAAGTATGGCTGGTGACTAGTTTACCTCACTACCAAATCAGGCCAGGATGGAAGGGAGGGAAGCATTTTCCCTCACAAGCTAACACGGCCAGGAAGAGTGGTCGCTCGTTGACCTCTCAGGCTAACAAGGCAAGGAAGAGTGGTCGCTCTTTACCTCGAAAGCTTACATGGCGAGGAAGGACGGAGCTTACCTTGTGAGTTAACCAGGCAAGGAATTATAGTGGCTTGTTTACCTCATAAGCTAACAGGGCAAGGACGGGTGGGGTGTAGCTTCCCTCACAAGGTAACAAGACGAGGAAGGGTGGGACGTAACTTTCTTCACGGGGTAACAATGCAAGGAAGTATGGAGTTTACTTCGCGAGCTAACAAGGCAACGAAGGATGGTCGCTAGCTTATCCCACAAACTAACAAGGCAAAGAATGGCGGCGGGTAGCTTGTCTCACAGGTTAACAAGGCAAGACATCTCTTCGTCAGCTTACCTTAAATGGTAGCCATCCAATGACGGGAGGTAAGTAGATTACCTCACAGGCTAACGAGCCGAAGAAAGGTGCTACATAGCAGACGTCACAAGGCAGGAAAGGCAAATAGTTGCTGGGCTGCGCAACAACCTTACAATTGACGAAAGGGTGGTGATTAATTTAGTGTATTAGCAAACATGGCAAAGAAAAAAATCTATGGGTAATTAGGTACTCAAAGAGCAAGCAACTTAAGAAACCGCCTACCTAACTAGTTGGCACAGCAATAAATGGCGGTTGCTAACTTGCCTTGGAAGTAAAAAAGGACAAACGCTCATTTTAACCCTGGCCCAGTCCCACCGATCCAGAAACGGCTGGTGATTGGTGGCAATCACACCACTCAGCCGCGGCCAGACACAGGCTGGCACGAACGGAAATAGGCCAATTATTACTGCTAGTACCTAGCCTGCCTTTGCGCACTTCTGTCTTGAAAACCATCAGTAGTGCTTCTGCTTTGATGGATGAAGAGGAGGCATCCAACTGATCACAGTTTCAAGTCGTCAATCTTTTTTTTTTTTCTTTTCGTGAATTTACCCTTCCTTTTTTTTCCCATACAGAAGGAGCCTGAAGAAGACTGTCGAATCAGATTCCACTCAAAGACAGATAAAAAATACAGAGGACAAAAATGTGATTTGTCTAATTGAGAGCTACCATGAGAAAACTAAATGAATCTTCGTGTCCTGAAAGAAAATAGTAAGAGATAACTTCAAATCGATCAAATCTAGCATCATTTACAAACCTATTCATATCAACTCAGGTAGTTCCCGGCATCTTTGAATTAGAACGGCTAACATTGTCTTGATAGTTGAGCCAGCCGATTTCAGTGGGAGTCAACAAAGCAGTTCCAACTGAGTGATCCTTAGTAAAGTTGGTTACCGGGTCGAAAATCCGAACCGGTTTGTTTGTGTCTGTTTCTTCTTTTCTTTTTGTCGGAACCAATTTCTGTTTCCAGTACATGTCGCAACTCAATTTTTGGACTAAAGCAGACATGCATTCACTTTTTGTGATCTCTCCAGCCCGACTCCCCACCCCCACCTCTCTCTCTCTCTCTCTCTCTCTCTCTCTCTCTCTCTCTCTCTCTCTCTCTCTCTCTCTCTCTCTCTCTCTCTCTCTCTCTCTCTCTCTCTCTCTCTCAATCTCTACAAAATGTAGTGTGTGTGTGTGTGTGTGAGTGTGTGTGTGTGTGTGTGGTGGTGGGGGGGGGGTATTATAATGGCATCTCTCTCTCTCTCTCTCTCTCTCTCTCTCTCTCTCTCTCTCTCTCTCTCTCTCTCTCTCTCTCTCTCTCTCTCTCACACACACACACACACACACACACACACACACACACACACACACACACACACACACACACACACACACACACACACACACACTCACTCACATACACACACATCATGATAAATCACTGCTACGGTTATGATAATGTGTATATGTTGATATTATTGATGCATGGTAGTTGTCTAATATGCATTCTTAGCCGTATGTAGTTTGGTGTTCTATCGGCGTGCGTGCGTGCGTGGGGGGGGGGGGGGGGGGGGGGGGGGGAGAGAGAGAGAGAGAGAGAGAGAGAGAGAGAGAGAGAGAGAGAGAGAGAGAGAGAGAGCGCGCGCGCGCGTGTGTGTGTGTGTGTGTGTGTGTGTGTGTGTGTGTGTGTGTGTGTGTGGACTGAGAGGGTTTTCAAGCCGAAAAAAAAAATCCGATCCTACGACATTTTCCACCTAACGACTTACTTCGCGCCACAGGCAGACGCTCGTAGCATTTGACTATGTGCTCCTCTGAAGAAAATGAACAATAGAATAATGGACACAGTGAAAACTTCAAAGAGGGAGACAGACGTTCGGCAGATAAACAGCTGCCCCATGTCATAGACGGATCTGAAGTTCTGAGCTGATGATTACATCGACAGCGATTCTGTTCCATAGAAGTCGATCGTCTGTTTCTGGAAACAAGGTTATGGCATCCCTGATATAACGCGAAATGTACAAAGTAGCAGTGTCCACACACAGACACACACAAAACAAAAATGCAGCAGTCTCCGTAAAAAAGAAAAAAGTAACAATGTTGCTATTGTCGTGTGCGTCATCCATGAAAACGGAACAAGTTGCTATTGTTGTTGTTGTTGTTGTTGTTGTTGATGATGATGATGATGATGATGATGATGATGATGATGATGATGCTGATGCTGATGCTGATGCTGTTGTTGTTTTCCTAAGTGGAAGAAGTTGTATCAGCATTCTTTCAGGTACACATTACAAAAGATCAGAATTTGGGACGGCACATGGCTCAAAAGTCTTATGCACACCAGTCGATAAATCGGGAAAAAAAGGCAAACAAATAAATGAACACAGAAAAGTATCATAGATAATGATCCCCAAGGATCTATAAGCTTACACGATCCAATGACACAATTTAGTTATCCAATTGGATAGAATAATAATTAGAATGTATTGCAACTTGAAGCTGTTAGTTCTGCTAAAGATTGTAAATACTTACCTTACCTTACTTACAAACAACAAAATCACTCATCAGTAAGGAACGATTCAAGTCTCAGTTCTCAATCGGGACCAC
>JADBJO010000152.1:955451-960451 GCA_016801955.1 Conus betulinus
TGATCGTCAAGTGCGTTTTTGTTCTTGTTGTTCTTTCTCATTAAACGTCTCCTGAAAATGTAAAATCGTCTTGTTTTGAGTGGCATTAGACAAAAAAAAAAGTATCTGCACTTTCTCGCCATATATATCCCTGGCATTCGTACGCGTATTTACTGCGGCCTACAATATGGAAAGGTAATCTCACTGCATCAAAATGGGATGTAAGCGATCTAAATAGCTACAGTTCAATGCCAGTGTTATCTTATGCTTCAAGCCACTTAAAAGTCATACACCACCATCTCACATCCTCAGCTGACAAAAATAAACCTTTACGCTACATATTGGCTAGTCAGAATATAGAAATCAGCATTATTGGGAAACGGTATTGAGAAGAAACAAAGGATTAATGGCGAGGAAATATCAACAACAGCAATGCAGTTGGTCGAAAGTTTGATGTCATCAATCATGAAATACTGTTACTGAAGCTTATGCTCCATGGAATTGACGTGTTTTTGCGTTGTTCTTTAAGTCTTATGTCCAACATTTTAATCCTTTGGTGAATGTCTGTTATTAACTATTGAAAAAAATAATCATTTTCATAATCTTCAGGTTGCGTAATAACTGACTGACCTATTTTTTATTAATGGACGTTTATTAATGGACGATTATGTCTTTGTCAGTGAAGCCATTGCTCCATGCAGTTAAAAAAACAAACAACAAAACAAAAAACAACGCCAAATAAATAAACCAAAACGAAAGAAGAGACATGGAACCCCAAACGATTTCTATTGTTGTCCTAGCGGATCCAGCAGGCGACCATTCCAAATCACGCAGTTAGCAGCGGCTGAGATTATTAGGCAAAGAAAACCTGAAGCCGGCGCACCGCAAAATTACACTGCGGTGCCAGACTTGCTGTTTGTTACGCTGATCCGGTCCTTGATCGCTGATCGATTATTCTCAAAGACAGCGATCGGTGAGAAGCGAGGAGGACTCGGGAGAGAGGAACGGTTATTGGAACTGAAAGCAAAGACAATAAAAACAAAAAGTAAATAACGGTTATTGGAACTGAAAGCAAAGACAATAAACAAATAAGTAAATAACGGTTATTGGAACTGAAAGCAAAGACAATCAATGTAATAGATAAATAAACACATAAGTAAAGAACGATTATTGGAACTGAAAGCAAAGACAATAAACAAATAAGTAAATACGGTTACTGGAACTGAAAGCAAAGACAATCAATGCATAGATAAATAAACAGATAAATGAATAAGTAAACAGATACATGAAAAAAAAATAGATAGGTAAATAGATAAATAAGTACATAAACATATAATTGATGGATACATAAAAAACAAACAAATAAATGAATGAATAAATAATTCGACCAATGAATCAACCAATCAGTACATACATAGAATAATACGAAAGTGATCGCGATCAACAAAATGTCAGAATCATTCAATCCATGCATTCATTAATGAAGAAATCGATGAATAAGCCCACCACGTGATAACAAGAGACACATAATATGTTGCCCGGATAGGTGAGTCAAGAGAAACCAGTAACAAAAATAAGCATACAAATTAATCAACCAGTGAGTATATCTCGTTACCTATTGGGGTAAAGTAGTCTACTCCCTATGTGTACGTTACCGGGCTCCTTTCCCATCAGGGTCTTTTAGAGAGTGGTCCGTGGCCAAATGGTCAGAGCGTTCGCTTGCCGTGCTGGCGCTCGTCAGTTCGAACCACACGTGGAGTCGGATGGTTTCTGCTTGAACACTCTCACCGTCCATATAGTAGAACATTTGTATCTGATTCAGTTCAGGGAAGGTTAGAAGCGGCGGAACGTGAGGGGGTCCTGTGCCCTAGAGGCTTTGGGAAGTCCATTATATGAAATTGGTGAATAAAGTAATGATATATCACACATATGTGGGTATGTGCATGTGCATATATGCGATTTTTGAGCAGCCGACACATTGCAGTCTGCGTTCCTCCTCGCTGTATAGAATGAATACTGTATGTAAGACGCATTTCTTTGGGCTGTCCTTCCATGTGTGTATGTATGTATGAATGCATACATTCATTTGCCTATACATTTTGAATTATTTCTTCATGTATACATTCATTCATTTTAAACATTTTCTTGATTCATTTCTTCATTCACTTGTCTATATATTTACTTATTTATTTTCTTATTTGTTTATTCACTTATTTATTTACTCATCTATTGATTTTTTTTTTCATTCATTGATTTATATTAATTTTTCTACGTAGTTTTCTGTGATTTGTCTGTATCCTTGTTTAATCAGATTTACCCTACTATGGAACTAGCCAGACTTGTTAAACTATGCCTGCCATAATGCAGTTGGTGCAGTATATTGTTTGCTGGACGTGTGTTGGAAAGAGTATGCTTTGTTGCTTTGATATGTGCGGGCATGTTCGCCAGCTTCACTATTGTTTGTTTCGTTATTTTCACTTACTTGCCTCCGGCTTACTTGTCAGTGCGACTTTCGTTATGTGCGTGCGTGCGTGTGTTCGTGCGTGTGCATGTGCGTGCGTGTGTGCGTGCGTGCGTGTGTGTGTGTGTGTGTGTGTGTGTGTGTGTGTTTGTGTGTGTGTGTTGTGTGTGTGTTGTGTGTGTGTGTGTGTGTGTGCGTGCGCGCGTGCGTGTGTGTGTGTGTGTGTGCATGCGTGTGTGCGCGTGTGTGCGTGTATGTGTGTGTGCGCCGGCGCGCGCGCGCATGTGTGTGCGTGTGTGTGCGTGTGTGTGTGTGTGTGTGTGTGTGTGTGTGTGTGTGTGTTGTGCGTGCGTGCGTGCGCGCGTGCGCGCGCGCGCGCGCGTGTGTGTGTGTGTGTGTGTGTGTGTGTGTGTGTGTGTGTGTGTGTGTGTGAGTGAGTGTGCGCGCGCGTGTGCGTGCGTGCGTGAGTGTGTTTTGATGTTGTTGTTGATAACGATGATGATAATGAGAGAGAGAGAGAGAGCGAGAGAGAGAGAGAGAGAGAGAGGAGAGAGAGAGAGAGAGGAGAGAGAGAGAGAGAGAGAATTCCCAACTTGAGAGAGAGAGACAAGAATCAAAAAAAAAAAACTGATTTGAAAAGAAGGCAGGCAGGAGGGAGAGGTGCACCTCCCTCTGCAGAAGAGATCAATCACCTTCCGCAGGTTCCGTGAACCCCCCTTTCCAAACCCCCTACCCTCTTCCTCAACGCACACTCTCCTTCCCTCTCCCCAAAAAGCCATCCTGCACTCTTTCCGTGACACGCCCTCCCTCCCTGCCCCCCCCCCCCCTCCCCCTCCCCCCACCTCCCCCTCCCTCTTCCCTTTACCCTTCCCCCCCGCCCCCCCATCTTCTTTCCTCGACCCCCCCTTTGCTGGCCTTTTGGCCTTCCCCCCTCTCCCTCCCTCTCCCCCTCTCCTTCCTGTCCTGGCCTTCCCCCTCCCCCCCCCCCCCCCCCCCCCCCCCACCCCCCCACGAATCCACGAATCCAGTATCAACGCCACCCCCATCCCCCTTCATTCACTTCCAAGCCATCGTACCTGCAGTCTCGTCATCTCTCTCTGGCTATCGTGTCCAGGCTAGGAATATGGGTTTGGTGAAGAGCGCATCCATTTCAGCTTTTGATGGGTGTAGATTTCAGGCGTATGGTATGTATGTATATATGTATGTATGTATGTATGCATGTATGTATGTATGTAGTTATGTATGTATGTATGTATGTGTATGTATGTATGTATGTATGTATGTTTGTATGTTTTGCATGTTTGCATGTCAAGTCAAGTCAAGTCAAGTCAAGTAAACTTTATTATCTCAATTTGAGAAATTAATTTGTGGTCACACACATTCACAGCAAATAAACAATAATTTAGCCACATTACCCATTTTCTCACATATGACATACATTCATATAGAGGAATTTGGATTTCAATTAAACATCTTCTCGGTTCATGAAATCAATGGACAGGGGAATAAAACTTGTTTAAATCTGACACCCTTCTGCATTTAACCGATCGATATCTTCTTCCTGACTGAAGAAGGTCATACTGATTTGCAAGAGAACGTGGGTCTGGTTACACGTAATCTTCTTTCGCTTTACAAACAACACGGCACCTGTATAGCTCACTTAGACTTTTTTGTCTCTCACCAACGATTTTTCCTCCCACGTTCACCACTTTCTCAAGCACATTTCTGCTCTCTCACAGTCACAACCCACACCATACCAACATATAAATGAGAAAGTTAGAACAGATTCCAAGAAGCATGAATAAAATGTCCGAAGAATGTCAGTATTCACATGAAATGATCGCAGCTTGCGAAGACAATATAATCTGGTTTTGACATTTTTTGTGGACATACTCAACATGGGATTTAAAATTCAGCTTATTATCTATAAAAGTTCCTAAATATTTGTATGATTCAACACGTTCTACTTCAGCACCCTTTGATAAAAAGGGGTGGTACAGCTTTTGGATTCGTTCTAAAATCAATCAACATTTCAACATTTTCTTTCGTTTTTGTTACATTCAGATCAAGATAGTTATGATCGCACCAGTCAACAAATCTTTGAACTTCCTTGAAGTAAAACCAGAATCAGAGTTGGAAAGATCCACAAGTGCTGAGCCATCTGAATATTTAATGTACAAAGTTGAATCACTTCCTGAACAATCATTTGTGTACAGAGTAAAAAGCACTGGTGATAAAAACAGTACCCTGGGGTGCGCCAGTTGAAATGACTCTGGAAGACGAAACAACACTTTGATATCGAACAGACTGTGTCCTCTGTGTAAGAAAATCAATTATCCAAAGAATGAGCTTGTTACCCCACATTTATGTTAATGAGTTTCTTTGCCCATCAGATGTGGTTGTATGGTGCTGAATGCTGATGAGAAATCAATAAAGAGAATGTGTACAAAGGAGGCAGGTTTTTCGAGGTGTGAAAAAGCATGATGGAGAAGTGTGAGTGTGGCATCATCTGTTGATCTGTTCTGTTGGTATGCGAACTGAAACGGTCTTGGTACTGTGT
>JADBJO010000152.1:965451-972951 GCA_016801955.1 Conus betulinus
TGGAGGACGGGGGGGAAGAGAGGCTTGTAGAGAAAATCCTCTTTGTTAGCCGAGCCAAAACACACAACTCAAAAAATGAAATGTGTCCTCGCACATTGGCGACGTTCTCTCCCTTGGGAGAACGGTCCGAATTTCACACAGAACCATCTGCTACAAACTATGCAATGATCAATAAGTCATGAATCGGTGGAGAAACTACATGGGAGGCAAAGACCAGGAATAGAGAACACTCAAAGAAAGCCGTTATATATTCATTGCCAAGAGAGGAAGCCATTGCTTGTCGTCTGGACGTGAACTACTGTGGTGGAGGAGAGTTTACTCTAACCTGCTCTTCGATTCATGTTCGGTCTTTGTATTATGCCAGACAGATGGGAAACAAGGCTTGTGCTGACCCAACTGTGACTGTTCTGTCTGGAACACATTCAAAATTACCATTCTACAACTGATGTCCCCCAATCCCCACCCCCCACCCCCAGTCCCCACCCCAGTCCCCACCCCCACCCCACCACCAGAAGAGAGAACCAAGAAGAAGAAGAAGAAGAAGAAAAGAAGAAGAAAGAAGAGAGAAGAAGAAGAAGAAGAAGAGAAAGAAAAGAAAATATGAAAAAAGTCTATGAAATATCATACTTGGAGCGTGAACATACACCTCCACTTAAACTGATCGTTTTGGGGCTCTGATGACCCGAGCTCACACACTACTAGCTGTTTATGTGATTCACTGGCGGCAAAAACAGTGTTCTGATGCCAGATTCATCGGGTGTAACTAATACTTCCGTGCTGCGGTATTTTGTTTCAAAGCGATTTGACAAAGCCATTCTTCTCAGAAAAAAAACAACAACAATAAAAACAAAAAAACAAAAAAAAAAAAAAAAACGAAATCACAAGTATGTTGAAGTTGATCACTTTTTACAATTCTGATTGTTTCTGGGTCTTTGAAGACAATTTCATGAAATAATGCTCTGAATTCCATTCCTTCCAACGTCCTGTCAGTCTCCCAGTCTCCTTCCTTCTGCCACCCGATCTTCAAAGAACTCGTCTCTTGTAGGCATGACAGTGGGCTGAACTTCGGCTCTCAAGCGTTGGCGTGCTGACAATATTTTTAAACGTCAAAATAATTCACTAGCATTCTTTTCTCTCTACAGAGCAAAACAGATGAACAAACTAACAGGCAGACAAAACAAAAACCAAGCAAAACACAACAACAGACAGGACCAAAATTAATAACAACAGCAGCAGTGGCAGCAGCAGCAGCACACACCACACCAGTACCACTACCACCGCCACCACCACCACCACCACACACACACACACACACACACACACACACACACACACACACACACACACACACACAAACACACGCGCGCGCGCACGCGCGCACGGACGCACGCACGCACAGGCACACACAGAGAGAGAGAGAGAGAGAGAGAGAGAGAGAGAGAGGACAGAGACAGAGACAGAGACACAGAGAGAGAGAGAGAGAGAGAGAGAGAGAGAGAGAGAGAGAGAGAGAGGGGGAGGGGATTGGAAAAACATTCTCTCATTCCCCGCCAAGGAAATCTTTACCCTGAATTTTTTGTCTTTGCTGGTGCTGAAGTGTGTGGCAGCATGCTACGCCTGCTGCATTAGATCATACAAATGTAGAAGATTGCTAGCGTGGCGTAAGGTACGATAGATAAGCCAGTGGCGATGGGAGCGAGAGAATCCTGTGAGTGTGTATTTCGAGTCTTGCACCCGCTTTCCACATTTGTGCATGCGCTCGTGCGTGCAAAATACGTTTGTATGTGTAAATGCGCGTGTCTTTGTGTGTGAGTGTGCATGTGTGTGCGCCTGTGTGCGTGTGCGTGCGTGCGTGCGTGCGTGCGTGTGTGTGTGTGTGTGTGTGTGTGTGTGTGTGTGTGTGTGTGAGTTGAGTTCTTTAGTTTAACGTCTGTTCACCCCTCAAGTGATATTAGACCGGGGGTGGGGTTGGGGGGAGGGGGATACGAGAGGGAGGAGAGAGGGGTGGGAGATAGAGAAGAGGCGGAGAAAGGCAGGGAAGAGAGAGAGGAAGAGAAGATAAATGGAGAAGGGAGAGGATGGATATGAAAGTAGTGATTGATTGTGCATGTGAAATGCTTCAACTGTTTTTGTGTGTGTGTGTGTGTGTGTGTGTGTGTGTGTGTGTGTGTGCGTGTGTGTGTGTGTGCGTGCGTGCGTGCGTTGCGTGCGTGCGCGCGCACGCGCGCGCGCGCGCGCGCGTGTGTGTGTGTGTATGTGTGTGTGTGTGCATGCGTGCATGTCTGTGTGTGTCTGTGTGTGTGTTTTTGTGTGTGTACAAGTGCTTGTTTTTTATGTATGCATGCATGTATGCATGTGTGTGTTGTGTGTGTGTGTGTGTGTGTGTGTGTGTGTGTGTGTGTGTGTGTGTGTGTGTGTGTGTGTGACCAGGCATATAACGGTCTGAGTACTAGTGCTTCAGATGAAATGATACTGCAGTATTGCACTTAGCTCATGTGCAAGATTACACGGCAAGGAAACAACCCTTCCTAGGGGAAACAAAAAAAAAAAGTTGGGGACTGTGGAGGAAATCCACTTTGGTAGACCAGACAAAAACACGCCACCTGAAAATAAAATAAATTGCTCCGTACTTTGGCGACATGCTCTACCCTAGAGAGAAGAGTCCTAGTGTGACCCAGAGCAGTCTCTTGTAACAATGAAGTTATACAGGACTCATAACTCGACAGATCGATGGAGGACCCACATGGGGGAGACAATGGCCAGGAAGGGAGCTCACTCACAGAAAACCCGTTTCCTGATTCTGTGCCGAGAGGAAACCACAGCTGGCGTCTAGACGCGAGTTAATGTGTAGGGGAGTTTACTCTAACCTCCTCGGTAGTTCACGTTCCTTCCGTCTTTGTATCACGCCAGACATATGGGAAACATGACTGGAGTTGACTGAAAGGTGACCGCTCAATACTGAACATATTGTAGGAACAGAGTCTCTACCCGCACCAGAAGGAGAAGAAGAAGAAGAGGAAGGGGAAGAAAGAAGAAGAAGAAGAGGAGGAGGAGGAGGAGGAGGAAAGAGTAGTAGTAGGAGGAGGAGGAGGAGAAGGAGAAGGAGAAAAGAAGAAGAAAAAGCAGGAGACGCAAAGTTGAAGAAAAATAAGTCTCTGAGATACTATATCTGGAGTGCACGTACATGTCCGCTTACTAAAACTGATTATTTTAGTTCTGATGACTAGGAACCCTTCGAGGTATGTATGTATGGTGTTTCTCTGAATCTGTCACAGCAAAATAGTGTTCTGATGTTAAATTCATTTATGTCATATTTCCGTATTGCTTGTTTTGCTTTACCGCAGTTTAACGAGGCCCGTCTTGTTGGAAGATAATCTAACACGAAATTATATGTTCAACTATGTTGAAGTTTACCATCTTTTTACGCTCTCATTGTTTGTTTGTTTGTTGTTGTTTTTTATGTCAGCTATGTGATCATTCGTTTTATTGAGACACTGAGGACACATTCATAAAACAGCACTAAAAATTTCATTTATACCCATGTCATCATGTCATTGTCCTCCTCCTCCTCCTCCTCCTTTCTTCTTTTCCTCTCTTCTTCTCTCTCTCTCTCCCTCTCTCTCCTCTCTCTCTCTCTCTCTCTCCTCTCTCTCTCTCTCTCTCTCTCTCTCCTCTCTCTCTCTCGCTCTCTCTCACCTGCGTGCTGTCTCATTACAATTAGTTACCCTCTCCTTCTGTTTGTTTCCTTGGCTCTTTCTTTGTTATATGATAACAATCATAGCTTTTACTTTCGTATTTATGTCGCCTACATCCATCCAATTTTTTTCAGAAAAAAAAAAGGTGTATGAATGTGTATGGATTATGAAAATTCCATTAAGGACAGAGAATCGAGAATGCGGGCTCTTGTGCATATTTTCGTCACAAGAGAATATACAGATCTGAGCTGAAGCATATTGCGCAACATGTGCAAACACCCCTTTCTGTGAAACTTACTGGATTTACTTTTTCGTAGCATCGGGAAAGCCTTGGGGCAGACCATTATGTTGGGACAGTTAACTGAATCCCGACACCAGTTTAGAGAGATGTCATAAATTAGACACAGACTTAGACTCAGACTTTTAGAACTACTCAATATCATCAAACTGGGATTTGCGTAGACGTTGTTGTTGAAACCACTCATAATCTTCTTGCGGAACAACACTGATTCTTAAAACAGAACAGGCATGCAGAATTTTATCTTAGAGTTCCCGAGAAAACTGTTGCTTCCTCTTTTGGAACAACAGCAAATTTGACGTAGCAGTTTTCTGAAAATAGTTCGGTATTGTGGAAGACTACTTCCTTTCACAGACTGTAGCTCTAGCATTGTTTGATTAGGAAAGCGTTTAGCCGTTTTGAAAAGGAGAGTTGGAGTGTGTGGGTGGGTGGGTGGGTGGGGGGGATCTCGTGACGTCATTCTCATTTCCTTAAGGATGGTAGCATTTGTGAAGAGTATAAGGGAGAATGTGGTGAGGTGTGGGAGATGATGGCACAGGAGATGTGGGAGTTAATGGCGGTTGCGGTGGTGGGTATTTATGATGTTGTGATGATGATCGTGGTGTGGTAGTGGTTGTGGTGGTTATTATGATGTGTGGGACCCATGTGGTGAGTTTCGATCGGACTTTGTTGTAAAGAAAAAGGGAGTACGGCATACGGTGATGGTCGTAGGTGGTGGGGTGGGTGGGTAGATGGAGAGAGTGGGTGGGGCTGACGGTCGTGGCTGAAATTTGTTAGTAGTCGAGAAATAATCCTTGACTTTACTTCATTATCGTTATCATTATTATTATTATTATTATTATTATTATTATATTATACTATAATTATTATTACTACTATCATTATCATATAATTTTTTATGATTTTCTTCTTATTGTTATTGTTATTATTATCATTACTGTCATAAGAAATGTCGTTCTTATTACTATCATCAGTATTAATGCTGTTGTTGTTGTTGTCGTCGTCGTCGTCGTCGTCGATCATCATTTTTTTTTTTCATCACTGTTTTTTGTTGTTATTGGTCCTTTCTGTATGTGGGTGGGTTGGGCCTTTCTTTCGCCGGAGAAATAATTCTAGGACAGAGAGAGCGAGCGAGAGCGAGCGAGAGAAAAAGGAAAGAGAGAGAGGGAGAGGGAGAGAGAGACTGGGGGGGACGGGGGGGGGGATAAGTGAGAGAATGAGAGAGAGAGAGAGGGGGGTGTAGAGTAATAAAGTGCTTTGTGCGTACTCGTATCGTAGGCGTATATTCATATTTACACGCACGCACACGCGCGCGCGCGCGCACGCGCGCACACACACACACACACACACACACACACACACACGCACGCACGCACGCACGCACGCACGCACGCACGCACGCACCACACACACACACACACACACACACACACACAAACAGAGTATCCACATCTCCCTACACATACTTGAGCAGACACGCGCGCAAAAAAAAAAAAAAAAAAAAAAAAAAAAAGAAGACGAAGAAGAAGAAGAAAGAAAAACATAGCGATGTTTCCTAACTGAAGTCTCAAATTGCAGATAACAGCCCTTCCCATGTGATACCGAATTCGTCTCTGATATTACCGAGGAAACAAATGGGATCGGAGCTATTTATGGATTAACAGCCCACCAAAGTGATTTAAAATAACATGTGCTTTCGTCACTAAATGACAAACAGATTTGAACGAGTCACTTAGTTTGTCTGCAACGTGACATATAGGGGAGAGGGGGGAGGGGAGGGGAGGGGGGAAAAGAGCGAGAGAAAAGAGGAAAAGAGGGAGACAGACAGACAGACAGACAGAGACAATGACAAAAGACGAAGACAGAGACAAAGACAGACAGATAGAAGGCGGGATGGTTTAAGAGAGAGGAGAGAGAGAGAGAGAGAGAGAGAGAGAGAGACAGACAGACAGAGACAGACAGACAGAGAGATAGAGAGACGACCTCCAGCAGGTCCAAAAGCATCACCAGAAAAAGCATGGCCTCACCATCCCACCAGACGGTCTAGTTCCTGCCCGTGTTGATCCATCGGCACCATGAGAAGCTTTGACCTGACCTTTCCATTTTCTGGCGATCAGCTTCATTGCTCTGGGTAGGCCGGAGAATTTGGCCGCGTCTGTCACCACCAGGTTGTATACATACGAACTAGCCGCGTTCAGTCGGAGCTACTCTTCTCCTACAGTTTCTATATTGACCGCCTGCATCCTAGCTGAAGAGTCACGATGAGGGGCAGCTGTTTGACTGAGAAATAGAACCTGGCTGTATGTAAGCCTTAACCGCGAGGGTAAAGGAGAGGATTTTGGACCCTCCGCCTCTTTTTGCGGCTTATCAACACCTTTCTTCTCCCTGTCTGTCTGAGGCTTCTCTCTGTCTGTCTTTCTTCTCTGTCCTTTCTGTCTCGTCTGTCTCTCTCTCTGTCTGTCTCTCTCTCTCTCTCTCTCTCTCTCTCTCTCTCTCTCTCTCTCTCTCTCTCTCTCTCTCTCTCTGTCTCTCTCTCTTTGTCTTTGTCTCTCTTTTCTAGAGATGCTGCTTTTGACATGCTGGAGGTCGTCTCTCTCTCTCTCTCTCTCCTCTCTCTCTCTCTCTCTCTCTCTCTCTCAACCTCCAGCTTGTTTTCCTTGGCGTTAGGCTTTTCCTTTATTACTTTCCTTGCCTTCCGAACTTCCTTTTGAGTATTGATATGACAGCCTCGCTTACTGAGTGCTCAGGCATGGTTAGTAAACTGGCTTTTCCCATTTCATTCATAAGGAGAATAGAATCCACAGGGGTAGCTTCGCTGTCAACAAGCAAAACTGAAGCTACCTCTGATTCTGTTCGAAGTCAGTCTTCAAGGAGTACAAAGTGAGTATAAAACAAAATTATAATCCGTGATTGAGGACTTGGAAGACAAAAATGTTTAAATCAATCCAGTACAAGCAAAAGTTCGTGAGGCAGCAGTGTATGTTCAACAACAACAACAACAACACAAAAAGATCAGGGAAATAGGACACACGCAAACCAACAGACAGGGCTGGGAACAACAGAAATAAGATGGTGGTCAAAGGCAGTACTGAAAGCAAAGAGAGAGATGGTAAAAGATCAGGATGCCAAGAGAATCCAGATGGCAGACCAGCAGCGCTAGCGTTGACAGTAGACTACACTGGAAAACGTATTCCAAAGAAGTCTCAACTGGAATGAAATTTAGTACTTGTCATCTGCCATCGAATTGAAACATAGCGAACTTCGGGGGGAAACCACCTGGCCCCATACATGTCCGTCCGTTCAGAGCAAACAAAGGGTGAAACATGTCTTGAGCTCATGCAAAGCATCGCAAACTCAGGGAAGGTACGCATGGAGACACAGCCAAGTGTTTAGGGAAGTCGTGTGTATGGTTAGTGCTACCAGAGGAAACACAATGCCACCTGCGCTTCCAGCTTCAACGAGGATCGTGGTCTGGAACAGGTCTGGCATCATGAATAGGGAAGCAGG
>JADBJO010000152.1:977951-980451 GCA_016801955.1 Conus betulinus
TGGGGTGAGTGCGAATAAACAGCAGCGAGAGAGAGAGAGAGAGAGAGAGAGAGAGAGAGAGAGAGAGAGAGAGAGAGAGAGAGAGAGAGAGAGAGAGAGAGAGAGAGACTTGAGAGAGACTTGACACTTTGACACTTTAATGTCATTGACTTACAGTCCTAATGACATAGGTGATGCGTCATTTTCATTTTTTTTTTAACACAAAAAGAATGATCAGCCTTCTGGTTCAGCAATGTGCAAACGAGCAAACAAAGTTACTAACATGAAACAAAAAGTAGAACGAAAACCATCTTTCTAAACGAAAGTGACACGTTATGAAAAATGGCCACCCCAACGCTATTATAAATTGTTTATACAATATCAAAGTTCAACATACTAAGGTTCGTATATTTATGTCAGTGACTTTCTTCATATATATACATGTATACGACGTTCTCTCTCTGAGAGAGAGAGAGAGAGAGAGAGAGAGAGAGAGGAGAGAGAGAGAGAGAGAGAGAGAGAGAGAGAGAGAGAGAGAGAGAGAGAGAGAGGAGGCAGGGAGGGCATATGCTAAACCACCGAGGCACACACCTTTATATTCAAATCAATCCGGCTGTTAGCTGCGCAGTGTCACTGTCCAGCCAATGCAAATCCTTGTAGAGCCGGTCAGAATGTCCATTAGTGGCACAATGGCTGACCACTTTCACAAAACTCACTGGGCCCGAAATAATATGGTATGACGACACAAACAATGAAAAGAAGACCACTAGAGCCTAATCACTAATCCCAAACAGATAACCCTGCATGAGCAGTTCTCTCAGGACATTCCGGCCGTGGGCCACACAGTGTCGCTGTCAGCACAGCACAACGCCTGTAAAGCCCATCAACATGTCCAATACTGGCACCATGGCCAACTACTTTCATAAAACTCACTGGGCCCGAGATGGTTTTTTTTTTACAATAGAAGATGTGGGGGAAAAACATAGGCCACTGTACCCGAATCACCGGGACAAAACTAGACAACTCCCAACTGAGTGGATCTCTCTCTCTCTCTCTCTCTCTCTCTCTCTCTCTCTCTCTCTCTCTCTCTCTCTCTCTCTCTCTCTCTCTCTCTCTCTCCCTCCCTCTTTCTCTCTCTCCGCTGGTATCCTACATAGGTGTGTTCCCCTGCAACATACCTGCACGTTCCCTGGAGAAAGAAATCCTGGTGTAGCTGTGTGTGCCTTTATGTGTCAGCTACAGACATTTGGAGTAACATCAATCATTCTGTTATCGGGAGCACGTTTAAAGAAATGCCTTGATTTTCTAGTCAAAACGTGATAGTTTCAGCTATCTATCAAGATTTAGATCTCCCTGCTTACAAAGAAAAGAAGCAGCGAAAGATAGTGAAGAAGCCAGGAGTGGGAAGTTGAGGGTATGTCATATGTGTTGGGAATAGGAAATCAAAATGTAAATAACCAGTGATTACAATCCACCCCTGATGCCTTTTCCACCTAGTCGTTCAAATAGCACATCCACCCTCACACCACACACACACACACACACACACACACACACACACACAAACACACACACCACACACACACACACACAGATGCACGCATGCAACATACACACGTACAGTCACAGACACTCACAGACACACACACATGCACGCATGTACATATGTAAGGACAATCAAACATACGCACTCTCTATCTCTCTCTAAACACACACACACACACACACACACACACACCACACACACACACATATATATATATATATATATATATATATATATATATATATATACACCACACACACACACACACACACACGGCCAAACGCACAGCACGCATCACGCACACTTACACTCAGACACACACACACACACACACACACACACACACACACACACACACACACAAGTACGACACGCGCGCGCGCGCACACACACAACACACCACACACACACCACACACAAACACCACACACACAACTCTGCTCTCTCCTCTCTCTCTCTCTCTCTCTCTTCTCTCTCTCTCTCTCTCACTCTCTCACCACACCACACACACACACACACACACACAACCCAAACGCTCAACTCTCTCGCTCTCTCTCTCTCTCTCTCTCGGCTGTCTGTCTTCATCACACACACACACCACACACACACACACACCCACACACACACACACACACACACACACAACACACACACCACAAAACACACACACACGCACTCCACACGCGCGTGACGCGTACACACACATGCCATGATCGTGCTCGGCGCGCTGTGCGCACGCACACATACTCACACTCACTGGCACCAGCACACTGTTGTTTTTTCTTTTTTTAACCTCTCTCCGAACCACAACCAGTTTCTCTTCCTTGCTTTTAAAGTTTCCTCTCCAGTTCTTACTCGTTCCCTGGTCCACCACCCTGATCTGCAAAATGTACCCCCCACCGCCACCCCACTTCCCCAAAGTGATGGTCTGCCATAAAGACGTCGCTCTTTTTTTCACCCCCTACATTAAGTCAC
>JADBJO010000152.1:992951-995451 GCA_016801955.1 Conus betulinus
TCGTCTCTGGTCTCTCTCTCTCTCTCTCTCTCTCTCTCTCTCTCTGCATGCGTCCGTGGTCGTATGTGTTTGTGTGTGTGTGTGTGTGTGTGTGTGTGTGTGTGTGTGGTGTGTGTGTGTGTGTGTGTGTGCGTGCGTACGTGCGTACTTGCGTGCGTGCGAGTGTGTGTGTGTGTGTGTGTGTGTGTGTGTGTGTGCGTGCGTGTGTGTGTGTGTGTGTGTGTGTGTGTGTGTGTGTGTGTGTGTGTGTGTGTGTGTGTGGGTGGGGGGGGTGGGTGTGCATGCGGTGCGTGCGTGTGTGTGTGTTTGTTGTGTGTGTGTGTGTGTGTGTGTGTGCGTGCGCGCGGGGGGGGGGGGGGGGGGGGGGGGGGGGGGGGGGGGGGGCATATATATGTGCATCTGAGTTGTGTGTGTTTTCCATTTCTCACGAGTCTGCCCAGATGAAATTTTTCAAAATATCTTTTGAATAAATCTAGACAGGAGATTTTGTGAGGGAAGCTGAGGGAAAGGGCGTTACACTCTCTGAACATCCTGGGTATGTACCTGACTCAAGCAGCGCTTAAGCCTTTTGTCCAACAGATAACCACGGAAGAAACATCGCGTCTGGAAGCATGTTGCAACTTGAGATGGGTGTGTACGCAGTCCTTCACCAACTCCTAGAGTGCCACAGAAAACTGGATGAAGGGTTGTGGTCTGGAAGTCACTGGAAGCGTCAGCTACTCCTGCATAGCGTTAAGAAATGCACGAGATGAAAAGATTGGAAACTGAGTTTCGGTATACGTTGTCATCGCTTGCCAGAGAGTTTAATTAACCTCTCCATCAATCGCGGACAGCGTTATTAAAAAAAAAAAAATTTCAGGCTTCTACACAGAGCGTCTATATTTGGTCACTTAATATTCAATAATACATGGAGTCATTGATCGTGCTAAATTCTCAGTCGCGGAATGCTCAGTAGATTCGTTCATTGTTCTGGCGAAGTCAGCAGAGCGACATCTACTTTCGAATGAGCTCTGCTGACCTGGCCTACACCCTCAGTCTAAGGATGAAGTAACAATCATGTGTAAAATGCTACTGGGGCAGAACCACACACACAAAATACATTCTCGGGGGGGGGGGGGGGGGGGGGGGGGGGGGGTCAGTTGGTCCCTGCAAACACCCCTTGAAAAAAAGGTTGCACTCAACAATGTTAGAGTTAACCAAAGGGGACACACACACACACACACACACACACACACACACACACACACACACACACACACACATCTACATACATACATATAGGCACGCACGCACGCACGCATACGAGAGAGAGAGAGAGAGAGAGAGAGAGAGAGAGAGAGAGAGAGAGAGAGAGAGAGAGAGAGAGAGAGAGAGAGAGAGAGAGAGAGAGGAATAATATCCCGGCACAGAATTGCTTTACTTGTGCACAGAAACTGTGGAAAATCAATTACGCATTTTAGCAAAAAGCGTGGTGGTGCGCCGAAAACTGTTCAATTTATTTCTACAGTCAGAAAACACAGAACGCGCTGTTAGCGAGTCACGGCAACTCCTCAAAAGCCCGATCTCTCCGATTCCCTTCACTGTATTCCATAGCGCCCAAATACCTCATTAAGCTCGTGTCAGAAGGATACCATTCCTTCGTCGGATTTGTGTTTTATGTGTCTACGTTAGTGTTTTTTTTTTTTGTTTGTTTTGTTTCGTTTGTTTTTGTTTTAGTTTTTCTCCAAATAGCTTGTGTCACTGTTCAGCATACATTTCTTTTTCCATTATTATTTACAAGAGGGAAAAGCAGTTAACCATCCCCACCTTGTTTCATCTCTCTCTCCTCTCTTCTTTCTGGGATGCAGTTTCTTCTGTTTTGCTTCCTATTTGTTTTCTCCTCCTTACACACACACACAAACACACACACACACACACACACACATACACACACACACACACACGCGCGCGCGCGCGCGCGCGTGTGCCCGTGTGAGCGCGCGCGCACGCACGCCTGCACGCACGCACGCACGCACGCACTTACACACACACACACACACACACACACACACACACACACACACACACACACACACACACTAGTTCAGTTCACCGCGCTAGATATAAAGAAATTTTTACAACCGTTCAAAAAAGGAACGACACATCAAAGATTACTTACGTACCCGACTGAGAGGGAAAAAATAACAAACTCTTAAACTGTTTTCCTTTTTCTCACCTTTCTTGTTCTCACTGTAGACAACCCTAATGTCAGTCTGATGGATGATGTGATCAGCCGGTATCTAAGCTTGTGTCGAGGTCACCACTGTGAGACGGATGAACACAACATGGACAACAAGTTGGACAAAACCCATCTCATCAGTGACAACTTTTACCTTATTCACACAAAAAGATTATACTACGTTTTTTTCTACATAATCATAAAGACATATTTTGAATTCAGTATCTTAACAGGTCCTCACGTGCTGAAAACTGCCCTTGAAACTTATTATCCACAGCGCTA
>JADBJO010000152.1:1000451-1002951 GCA_016801955.1 Conus betulinus
TGAGGAAGATGGCTGAATGGCTGTCGAAAGCTACGAGTGAATAGTGTATTTTCTTTAGTTGGGAGACTAGGTCTAATTTTAGGTAGCTATATGTCTACCCCCCCAACTGTTGAAACTTCCCCAACGTCTCAGTTCTTAGTTTTCTAGAAAGCGTCTCAAACATTCTTGAGATAAATGGGCTTAGCAGCTGCCATTGCATTGACAAGATTCTTTTTTTTTTTTCGGGCGGGAGGGGGGTGGGGGGGGGGGTTGCTGGTCAGAACCTGGCAAAGACAGACAGTTGCATATGCAGCAACAGATGGGAACAACATTCATGGATGTACAGGCGGAAGGAAAAGAAGAGGGTGGCAGGCTGGTGGTGGATAAAGAGACAAGTGGTGGTGATAGGTGTGGTAGGGGGTAAGGGTGAAGCCATCGTCTCGCTAATGGATACGGGGGGGGGGGGGGAGGAGGAGGAGAGTTACTTGTGTGAATGCCAGCTGAAAATGCCAAGGAGACATACCTCCTGGGAAGTGAAAAAAACGTAAATGAGTCTGTCAGAGACTGTAGTATGTGTACACACGTCTCAGCAGTTTGATTTCATGAACAGTGATTTTCGAAAAAGAAAAAAAAAAAAAAAACAGATGACAAAAAACAGAGTGACAACCACAGATTGGTAAGAGAGACAGCCAGCCAGCCAGACACATACACACACAGAGAGAAACAGATAAACTGGAACAGAAACAGAGACAAGCAGACGGATGGGGGACGGACAGATGGACGGACAGACAGACAGACACAGAAGGAGACAGAGCGGGAGGGAAACATACTAACGCACAGAAACACACTCGCAAGCACGCACACACACACACACACACACACACACACACACACACACACACACACACACACACACACACACACACACACACACACACACACACACACACACACACACACACACACACACACTTTTCATTACCATAAACACATCACATTCATGTGAACACGCTCATGCACACACAGACGCACAGACACACACACACACACACACACACACACACACACACACACACACACACATACAAAGAGACAGAGAGTCTCTCTCTCTCTCTCTCTCTCTCTCTCTCTCTCTCTCTCTCTCTCTCTCTCTCTCTCTCTCTCAAGAAATTATGTAAAGTAAACAGTTAGCGCAAATACTAACATGAACACACACCATGTTGTCTTCAAGTGACCCCAACTCATCAACATAACATCCTGTTCCCATAACAATCAAACCCGACCACCTTCCACGTCCCACTACATGCATGCCTCATCAGCCGCTTCCATTCCCATCCTTCCAACCACCCTACCCCAACACAGTATATCACTTCTTGCTAATCTTAGTTTTTTTTTCTGCAAAGCATCTCAGCATTCTTAGGACACTATGAGCTCGTCAGCTGCCATTGTGTTCAGCAGGATGCATTCTTGTCAAAAACCTAGTCAGAACATGATGGAGGAAGCACATGCAAATCGGCAGCGACGGATCGGAACAACATTTGCGGGTGGTAAGGCGAGAGACAAAGAACAAGATGCGAAGCATATAAACGTACTCCCAGCACAGTATAAAAAAAAAAAAAAAAAAAAAATATATATATACATAAATCAGTCACTATATCACTACTACTACTCCCCTTTTGGTGGTTGAAATTTTGTATGTAAGAGAAAAACAAAAAAATTGCTGCTCTCCCCGAAGGGGAAATGAACCACGGTCTCCCGTGTGACAGGCGACTAGACTACCGAAAAGCTCGCCGAATGTGGCTACACTTAAGTTTATAAACCGTTGTTGCTTAAACTGTACATCACAAAATTATCATTTATAGCCGTTAGTAACGGCTATTCTGGTAAAAATAAAACATCGGGCACCACCTCTGACCCATAATGATTATATCTGCAATTTTTTTTTTTTCAGAAAGATCGGTCCAGCAGTTTTGTCTGGAGCGAGTGGAAGACATTTTGACCACGGACGGACAGACAGACAGACAGACAGATAGACACACACACACACACACGCGCGCGCGCACACACACACACACACACACACACACACACACACACACACAGACAGCATTTCTTCGTTCCCATTTTAAAGTACTCCCTGTTCTATAAGAACTGGGAGAACAAAAAGGGTGAATACGCAGGGGCTATGATAGTGGTAGAAGGAGTGAAGGGTGTTGTCTCTGTGCTGCTAAAGGAGGTGAGTGGGGGGGGGGGGGAAGTGATGTGTCATGACAATGTCCAGGAGACATTTCACTGGGGTGGACAGTAGTAAATGAGTTTGATCGGAGACTGCAGTTTTATGCGATGCAGAAAACATGCATGGTGATTTGAAATGTGTGAAATAACAGCACACTGCTGATAGAGAGAGAGAGAGAGAGAGAGAGAGAGAGAGAGAGAGAGAGAGAGAGAGAGAGAGAGAGAGAGAGAGACAGACAGACAGACAGACAGACAGACAGACAGACACAGACAGACAGGCAGACAG
>JADBJO010000152.1:1007951-1012951 GCA_016801955.1 Conus betulinus
CATAAACAATTCGGCGACAGGAAACGAAAACCAAAATGTTATTTGCTCTACTCGTTGAAACAGTTTAGCTGAACTGCTTCTGTCAGAGGCAGAAGCTATCACTTTTCGTATTTTCTTTTACAAATGATATCCATGCTCTGACGTTACAATGGCTGCTGATTTGTTTGTTTCGCTTTGGGTTTTTTCTTTTAGGGTAGTCTGTAGCGCTTTTTGTGCAACACATTAATGTAGAACCCTCATTTATTTCATTAACAAATTAATTTCCCATTCCCTCTGAGTTAACTGGAGTTGTCGTCGACCAGTCGCCGTGGTGCAGCAGCGGTTAAAGTCGCTTATCACGGGCTGGGAGGTCGTGAGTTCGATTTCCATCAGAGCCATCTTCACTGGTAGGATTTGTCGGCCCTAATTGGCACCTACCAAGACATCAGTTTTGCCATGTAAAAGACTGGAACCACAGGGTTGAGTTTTCATCCACCTAATGGACTCATTTCTCACAGTGATACTATTTTTTTACCCTAACACTGCAAGTGTCTTTATCTCTCGGGCTGGTTAATGCCAGTGTATAGCAAGAACGGAGGCGTATAGTTCAACCCTATCAAGGCATCTCAGACAAGAATAGAACGTAATTCCATTATCTTCGTCATCCTTATCATCATCATCAATCAGCACTTAAAAAAAGTGTAAAATGCTGTGGCCATTTAAGACCCACTCCCATGCTGACCCTCATTTTCGATTTCTTCTCTCACGTCTGTGACCTTAGTGAGTTTGTATCAATGTTGCTGTGGGACCGGTTCATGGAGACTGTCGTTGGACGAAAGTGATGGCGATTTCTGGACAAAGATGCTCACTCACACTGGCTCTGCGACTTGGCAGTTATTGTTATCGGCATGGGACTTAGTAGGTAGTCTCCTGCGGTTTTTGGGTGTTTTGTTTTATTTTGTTTTTGTTTGTTTGTTTTTTGAAAGAAAATTAGCAATCACTGAAAATTATTGAAGTGACTCAGCAGCAGTGCGGTGTCTCCTGTGGGTGGGTTGACTTATGGCGACTTGATATTGACTACTGTCTGTGGACTGCCATCACAGGCGCTGCGTTCAACGGAAAAATCCAGGGTGTGGCTGTTGACTAAGACCCGGACTGAGTGACATGGGTGTCACGAAAGTGCGGAAAATCGAGGCAGAAACAAACAAACAAAACAAACAAACCCACCAAATGCTTGGAGTTGCCATACATCACATGGATGATCAGAAATGACTCCTGATTCCTTCCTCTGGCTAAACCCATCATTGACGCACATGACATGAACTTGAACATAATTATGAGTAACCAAAGCGCGCACGAAAATGTAAGCTACAATTAGGTGGCAATTGCAACAGCTTCATATTTCAACAACAACTTGCAGGACAGAAATGATATGGATCTGCCGGTGAGGGGTTCAAATTCATTGTAATACATCAGAAATTGAACTGCACAGAATACAGACAATCTGCAATAGCTGTTCACTTTGACCCTACTCCTACGTAAAAACTTTTTTTCCCCTTGTCAGTTTGTCAGTGATCTCAAAACTCAGTCAGTGGCCCAGAACAGAAACAAAGAAAACAAAGAAAGAAAGTAAAATAACAGAGAACGAACGCCAAGAATGTGTGGTAAGTCGCTCACTTCGCAAGACGTAAATCGACGAGCGGAGTAGAGCGTCACTTACTAAACTGCTGGCATAGTCCTCGTCCCTGATTTAAACCCCTTGAAACAAAGTGACGGAGCATTCAGCGCTAATGAGACTCTCCTTCGCTCTTCGTGCCACTGCAGTGTCCCAGTTGATGGACGTGTTCCAGAATAAGGGAACAACGACCAGACGAAGTCATCAAAATGATTGAAGATGCCCCAAATGGTTGTTTTACTGATATATCGCTGGTACCCCAACCGTGTGTTCGTTTTATCAAGTGCTACGAAGATCATTTTTAAGTATGACAATCCAACGTGTGTATTTACGCATACATGACTGGGAAAACCGTATTACATAATCTGTGTCATTTTTGTTTTGTTTGTTTGAAGGGAGTATTGATAGAAGGGGCACGGGATGTCATTTCGGGGGGATGTCATATTTGCCCCTAGAGGCAAACTTGTGTCGCCCCTCTGCCTGCCAGCTCATGGCAACAGTGATGCAGAGACATGATAGAGCATTGGGGGGGGGGGGGGGGGGGGGGGGGGGGGGGGGGGGGGGGGGGGGGGGGGGGGGTCGTATCCATGGAAAGCAGTGGATTCTTTGGGTCCAGGTTGTAGCAGGATGGGTGTGAATCGCAAAGGTTGGCAACCGAAAAAAAAAGTAACATAAAACACGATAGATGAGGCAGGTTATGAGGTGTTCGATAGACATGGTGGTCTGGACTGTTTCTTTGCTTATCTACATATGTACTAATGGGTAGCACAAAGGTAGGCAACAACAAAAAGTAGCATGAAACACATGGACAGTTCAGGGAGGAAAGGGGGTTGCTGGTAGGCATGGGAGCCTGGCTTGTTTCCTTTGCAAGCTTTTATGAACTTATGTGTAGCACAAAGCTAGGTAACAGAAAGTAACATAAAGCATGTGGACAGGTAAGGGAGAAAAAGAGTGGGCGGGCATGTAGGGCGATCTGGCTTGTTTTCTTTGCATATCATGTGTGTGTTTTTGTGTAGCACAAAGGTAGGCAACAACAACAAGTAACGTAAAACAGTGGACAGGTAAAGAATGAAAAGAGGTAGTGGGTAGCTAAGAGGGCCTAGCTTGCATGTCTTGCGCATCTGTGTATGTGTTTGTGTGAAGATTTCAGGAACCTACTAACTCTAAAACGGATGGGATTTAGCGTGCAAGCTGCCATCGCTTAAAATGCTTTGTACAACTCTGTATCCTACCGTAAAGAAATGTGCAGTTACATTTTTCACAGTAATGTATTACACACTTGTATTCGTATTTCACGTTTGAAGCTCGAACAATTACTATGCAAATTTCAAGGGGGTGTGTAAATGGGTGTATGTAAGTGCGTGCACGCTGGAATGTATGAATTTATGTTGTATGTCTATATAATGTTGTCAGCAAAATGATTATAATGACAAGCAGCAGCATTGAAATCATTCTTAACAATAAACATCCAATATTAAGACACAAACGCATTTTTCGATGTACATGTAATAACGTCAGTAAAACCCGACATAAAAACAACAACAATTGATGGGGGATAGAAAACACAACAAAAAATCAAAACAACAAGAACCCACAGTGATAAGGCACACAGCCGCTCTGCGAGAATTCCTGCATTCAGCCAGGGGGCGAAAGTGCTAAACAGGATGTGTGAGATAGTGTTCTTTTATTTCGCTGTCTGCTTACTGGCGCTTGCAAACCCTATCAGCCTCAAACAGGAGCAGAATTGACTCCAGAGTTTCCATTTTCAGACGCTCGAAATGCAGACAACAGTCCACAAAAGAGAGTCAATTTCCATTCCACTTTGAGTGACATATACACACAAATGAACGTGCTCAAACACAACAACAACAACAGGGGTGGGGGGCAGATAACGGAATGATGACAGATTGGAAACGAGAAGAAATGCAGCTCGAGTGACAAAAGAGGAGAAGATTGTTGAAGGGAACGAGAATGAAGTCGTAAAGGAACACCATACTCTACTCTCCTGTCAGAAACGGAGTGCTACCCGTCCATTCTCGCATTTACACAGACACTTAACCAATCATAGTTGGACTGGAACTGGTGGTAAAGGAAATAAAAAGGAGGGAACGGTCACCAGTCGCATGCTGCAAAATTACCTACAAACACACGAAAACCAGTACTGACCACACACAAGAGAAAAAGCAATTAGAGTATGTGTCCAATTTGCGGACAAAGTAATATTTAGGTGATCGAAACGGAAACTCCCCATTACACAGACAACCCACGGCTCCTGGAGTGACGTTTGCTGGTCTTCTACGCTGCAAGGTGAATTTGAGTAGGAAGAGAAGATGATCGTACGGAGAGCGCTAATGGATCGTTCTGACAATTCTAGAATCGGTTCATAGGAAGGAAAGCCCCAGGCGAAAGAGTCCCAGTTGATCGTCCAGGCGATCCCAGAGTCAGAACTGATTGAAAGATAGAAGGCAGCTCAAAGGCGAGCCTGATTGACCAAGTTCGGGTTTATATATTGAAATAAACTGTAAGCTATCCTCAAGATATGTTATTTAGCAAACTGTTTCAGTCATGGGAGCTTCCTTGTACATTTTTGTTTTCAATCTTGAACATAGTTTGTTAGGTTTGCTGTAGGTGATTTCTGCTACTCGTTTGGTAAATGACGTATAAACGAAACACTCAGAAATTCTCTCTCTCTCTCTCTCTCTCTCTCTCTCTCTCTCTCTCTCTCTCTCTCTCTCTCTCTCTCTCTCTCTCTCCTTCACACACACACACACACACACACACACACACACACACACACACACACACACACACACACACACACACACACACACACACTTGCTTAAATTAACACCGACACTCACACCAGCACTAACACACCATTCTGTCTTCGAGCAAACCTAAATCATCCTTACCACACCCTGTGTCTGCAATCATCAACAACTACCTCCACCCCCCCCCCCCCCCCCCCCCCCCCCCCCCCCCAAAACTCTAGCCCACCTCAAAATCTCGGTTCCTGCTTGCCTGCAAAGCATCTTAACATTCTTGGGATACAGTGAGCTTGGCAGCAGATCATTCTCTGCTCGACAGGTGGTATTGCGGTGAAATACCCAGACAGATCATGGCGAAGACAGGCATGCAAACCTGCAGTTACATGGATTCCGACTGGTGGGAAAGAGATTTCATGGTTGGAAAAGTGGATGGAAAAGGAGGAGGGTGAGGAAGATCGAAGGTACAAAAGGATGGCGATACTAGTAAAGCAAGGTGATGCCATTGTGTTGATAAAGTGGGTGAATTGAGAGATGGGGGGAAAAAAAATCCTGTCTGGATGCTGGCTGGCTGAAAATGT
>JADBJO010000152.1:1015451-1017951 GCA_016801955.1 Conus betulinus
AACGTCATCTATTGTAAAACCGACTAAGCACTCGTCCCAGGATTACATCTCTTTCTCTAGAGTGATGAGGCAGATGCGGTCCGTAACAAGAAGATAAAAATCGCATACCATCATGAAAAACAAACTAAAGATGCCCCAGTTAAAAGTGTCTCTGACACGTCGCTTGCATTTTGGAAGTTTATTGACTTTTTTTTTGTCACGGTAACAATCAGTTCAGAATAGTGCATTTAACTGCATTTTCGTTAAAGTAGCGGTAACACAATTTTCAAACAACGCACCACCGAAGACAGCTCATCTTTTTTTTTTCCAGAAGGAGGCATAGGAAGATGTGAAGGGAAGGGAAGACAGCCAACAGCAATATCTCCATCTGTCAAGGCACAATTGTTATCTTGCCGTCTGCCTGCTGGCTCATTTCAAGAGTGATACCGAGTCAGAGACATGACAGAGCACGTGCCTGCCACATTAGCAGTAATTAATGAAGAATTAGTTCACTTTGTGGGCTGAGCTGATGGCAGGAAGATATGCAGCACAAAGATCAACGAGTGGCGAGACACTGCAGACAACAATAAAACAAGTCCACAGCGTAGGGAAAGATGTAGCAGTAGACCGGCTTGGACTTACGTTCATGTGTGTGTGTGTGTATGTAGGTATGTTTGTTTGGATGGATGGATGGATGCATGCATGCATGCATGCATGCATGTATGTACATTTGTTTGTATGTATGTATGCATGCATGTGTGTATGTAAGCTTGTAAGTATATATGTATGTATGTACGTATGTATGTAACACTGTATATAAGTGAGTAGCAATGTTCATACGTATGTGTTTCTACGTTCATATACCGATGTCAGCAAAAGCGGTTGTTGAAAAAAAAAAGTCCTCCTCCAATAGCGAGGACCTTAACAACAAGAAACAACCAGAAGTCTGGCCTGGATGGCTGTCTGTGTAATGATGTCAGCAAAAAACAGATGCAACAACACCATAAAAAAAGGAAGAGCGCCAACAAATCCTAAACACTAGAAACACCAAAGGCAGCACTGTCGGCAGCTTCTCGGAATTCCTCTCTTCACCCAAAAGGCAAAAGAGGGTACGTGATGCCAGACACAATTCATTTACTTGTCTGTCTGCCTAATGGCTTGTGTCACACCAAGCAACCTCCTATAGGATTCTAATGATGTACGTTCTTCAGCGTATGTTGGCGTAATTGCAGCGTGAAGGGGCGCAGTTGATTTTGATCGTCCATTAGCGTCTTACAAATTGTCTGGCCGAGTTAAGAGATAGAGTATTCTTGTATACGTATATATAGAAAGTGTTTTTATATACCTATATATACATAGAGAGAGTGTGTTTTTATTTGCCTATACCTAGTCTGTTGCACCTAAGCAATGTGTGGCAACGGGGGGGTTACTGTGTATGTATCCACAGCAATGAACGTTTTGGTAGTCACCAGCTGTAATGTTTCGTCCAGGTTTCTGAAGGATCTGAAGATGGCCTGCAGTGCTGCCGGAAACATGTGGTAGGCATCCTTCAGTCTCGGAAGACTATGGAGTTGCGCTCTAGGTGTCTATTCTGGTACAGCGATGGGTGTGGCTGGCCAGTCCGACGCGGGAATGACAGAACCTGTGGCAGAGGGCACAGGTGAAGTCTGACGCTGGTCTGTCTGCCGGGAACAAAACTCTCAACTTCTTAAGAAAAAAAAGGTCATCCTTAGCCATTCCCAGGGGACCGTCCTAAGCCCAGGAGTTGCTGATGGGCTGAAACCAGCCCCTGTGTGAAAGGTCACCTTGTGCAGATGGGCTGAAACCAGCCCCTGTGTGAAAGGTCAGCCTTGTGCAGATGGGCTGAAACCAGCCCCTGTGTGAAAGAAGGTCAGTCTTGCGCAGATGGGCTGAAACCAGCCCCTGTGTGAAAGGTCAGCCTTGTGCAGATGGGCTAGAACCAGCCCCAGTGTGAAAGGAGGTCAGCCTTGTGCAGTTGGGCTGAAACCAGCCCCTGTGTGAAAGAAGGTCAGCCTTGTGCAGATGGGCTGAAACCAGCCCCTGTGTGAAAGGTCAGCCTTGTGCAGATGGGCTGAAACCAGCCCCTGTGTGAAAGAAGGTCAGCCTTGTGCAGATGGGCTGAAACCAGCCCCTGTATGAAAGAAGGTCAGCCTTGTGCAGATGGGCTGAAACCAGCCCCTGTGTGAAAGAAGGTCAGCCTTGTGCAGATGGGCTGAAACCAGCCCCTGTGTGAAAGAAGTCAGTCTTAGCTGTGAAGGAAACTTGTGACGAAGCCAGGAGTTGTAGATCTCTCAGTCTTTTGTAGTGAAATGGACAGCTACTCACTGAATGTGCTCCAACTTCTTGACATCCCATTTTGTGTTAAGATCCTAGATGATCGCTCTTGATTTCAAGTAGAGGCTGCAGATAAGCCGCTAAGGCGTACATTTGCAGGTAGTGGGATAACATTGAAGGTTTGAGCTGAAAAATCGAGAGATGTAGTGGGTGTTTTTTTTTTTTT
>JADBJO010000152.1:1025451-1027951 GCA_016801955.1 Conus betulinus
TTTATCCCGCTGAAAGAAGAAATCTACCAACCCTGGAAGAAAAGAGAAAAAAAAAGACAGAAAAGAAAAGGAGGGTAAACAATAAAAGAGACACAAATAGAATGGAACTAAAGGGAGATTACGGAATAGAGAATGAACGAACAAACTCAAGAGACAAACACAAGGATTTCCCAGTCCCCTCAGATTAACACACCAACTCACAGTTACAGAAGGTATGCTGTTCATACAGGTTAATTAACACTGACGTGGGTTTGGAATGGGAGCACATAATTTTCTTAATGAGAAAACCTAAGCCAGCGACGCCTCATCCATTTCCATCGTTCCCAGCGAAAGTAGGTTTAAAGGCACGGAACTGTTGTAAGCACATATCAACACGCCCCTGACCTAGATTCGGGTCGCTTAATTCAATGTATCCAATCCACTTCACTTCTGTGTGCATTTTTTTCCCCTCTGGACACGTAGTTTTCTTTCTTTGCGACCAGCTTATTGTAACGTTCTTACTATTTCCGGACAAACTAATTGTCACGTATCTATTAGCTGATTTCGGAACCCTCTCTCTCTCTCTCTCTCTCTCTCTCTTACACACACACACACACACACACACACACACACACACACACACACACGCACGCACGCACGCACGCACGCACGCACGCACGCACGCACACACACACACACACACACACACACACACACACACGCACACGCACACTAACACACACACACACACACACACACACACACACACACACATCCAAATCCACACCCACACCACGAGACCCCCCCCCCCCCCCCCCCCCCCCCCCCCCACCCCGGAAACTTACATTAGGAGAGTCACTGCGCAGGCCCATCAGTTGCCATAAAGCCACCTTTGGCCTCTAAACGTACGTCACAGAAGATCCAGAAACATCGCATTCTCTTTCCAATCACATCCCCCACATCCTAGCTAAGGATTGCCCGCTAATTACGGAAGGGGAAAAAAGGGTGGGCCCCGCAAGTGGCAGATGCTCAGGTGCTGTCTAAGCTCCAATGTCTTTTAATCAGCGGCTTGGAAGGCCAGAGATCGCTGCCAGAGACGCAGTCCAGGAAATGCCCGGGACTGGGTTCCGGTCAAAGCAGACACTGGGAGTGAAAGGCATGCTGGGAGATTCTGGGATGACGTGGGAGAGGCTGGAGGTGGGGGAGGTTCTTGGAATAGCAGCTGTCAAGCAGACTGAGTACTGACTGAGGTTTCCTGGTGGACTTTTGGCACACAATGGGAAGGTGTGTCACGATTTACTGTGGAAGAGGAATCTCTCTCTCTCTCTCTCTCTCTCTCTCTCTCTCTCTCTCTCTCTCTCCTCTCTCTCTCTCTCTCTCTCTCTCTCTCTGTATATATAAATAGGTAGATGGATGATCTAGACATATAGATAGATAGATACATACATCTGTATATACAGAGAGAGAGAAAGAGAGAGAGGCAGGCAAACAGATAGATAGATAGATAGAAAAATAGCTAGATGGACAGACAGACTGACGGACACACACACACACACACACACACACACACACACACACACACACACACACACACACCACACACACAAACACACACACACACACACACACACACACACACACACACACACACACACACACACACACACACACACACACACACACACACACACACGCACTCAGGCACGCACGCACGCACGCACGCATACACACACATACACACACAGAGTTAGGAAAGCCTAAGCCCAAACTATGTTTCCCAGACTGCTCAATAAGCTAGGAAGGCACAGAGACTGATGCAATACCCACAAAAATAGAAACCATAAAAAAGCCCAGTTGCATTTAATATCCAAACACGGAGTAGAGAGCAAACATAAAATTTCGTCGATATACAAACAAATATCTGAAAGATATTGATCACCATTATGGGGAAATATTGACTAAAGAAGGTACGCTACCTGATACGTGCTCTGCTAGTTTGACTGTTCCTCCGGAGGGGAGGTCAGCAGGACATTTGTTTTCCTCTATGAAGAACTCATCAGGCTTTCTACCGGATTCATTGCATCCACTGTTGAAATCCACATAAGGCAACTGTATACTTCCCTTATGAAAAAAAAGCCAAACGCATTCAAATAATCTGCTTGTCAGCGGGAAAGGAGAACACACTCACGCACGCAGGCACGCACGCACGCAACGCACACACGCACGCACGCACACACATGTGCGCTTTCTAAACCAGTAACATCACAACTGGCTATCCATGAAACAAGGGCGTCCTAATAACATTAAGGGGTGACTTTTTTTTTTTGTTGATATTGTAGTGAAAGATTGTTTACGAACTTTGTAATCACCTACATACTGCCAAATATAAACTCCTCTGTACATTCAGATGTGTCCACATTCTAAATGCTTCTGATAGAAGAAGGAACGTATCACTGAAGCCGATATCGATCTCAATTTGCAGATTCCGAAACTTATCACAAGAATTGGAAAAAGGGGAAGG
>JADBJO010000152.1:1032951-1037921 GCA_016801955.1 Conus betulinus
ACACCTCTATTTATCTATCTTTCTATCTGTCTATCTAGCCATCTTTATTTTATGATTCTATCTATCTATCTATCTATCTATCTATCTATCTATCTATCTATCGAAATGTGTGCGTGTGTGTGTGTGTGTGTGTGTGTGTGTGTGTGTGTGTGTGTGTGTGTGTGTGTGTGTGTGTGTGTGTGTGTGTGTGGAGAAGTTTTGGAGGAGGAGTGGAAGGAGTATGGAGGTAGGGAAAGGGGAAAATCATTTCTTATGAAAGTCGATCTGTGGCATTGTTATGTTGTAGAGGAGAACACATATCCAGAATGGATTGATGATTACTGTTCAGGTGCTCTTAGACTCAGCTCACGATCTCTGGCTCGCTAAGTCGAACGCTGCAGTCCAGTTAAATGACAGTCTTGGCTATTATAGGACTAAGGCCTGTGAATCAGCTACGTGAAATGGGACCACAATTGTTTTGTACAACTGTTCACGACAAGGTTGTAATTAGATGAGAATTCATATTTTAGTGACGTCTCAACTTTAAGGATCTGATTTGCAATTCGAGGGCTTCTGTCCTTTGTCTTTGAAGCTTTCTGGCCTAACCCATGACCCTAATCTCAGAAAACGACTGAGAAAAATCAATAATAAAGTAAAAATATTCAAAGTTCTAGAAATGAGTTCTCTAATGAGCTTGTAGTTTTCATGTAGCTTGTTCGCAATCCACCATATCACGACAGCTCGTACGTTTACGAAACAGCTAGACATATTGATCATGCTTAACGCGAGCACGTAAGTAATCACTTTCATTCGTATTCCAGTAGAAATCTAGACATAGTACTGGTGTTGTTGTCGATGGTCGTAACAACAACATTGGTCATTGTGAATAAAATGCCAGTTTTTATCCCGCTGAAAGAAGAAATCTACCAACCCTGGAAGAAAAGAGAACAACAAAGACAGAAAAGAAAAGGAGGTAAACAATAAAAGAGACATAAATAGAATGGAACTAAAGAGAATTACGGAATAGAGAATGAACGAACAAGCATACGAGACAAACAAACAAATGAAGGAACAGAGAAAAGGGATTTCCCTGTCCCCTCAGATTACACACACCAACTCTCACAGTTACAGAAGGTATGCTGTTCATACAGGTTAATTAACACTGACGTGGGTTTGGAATGGGAGCACATAAATTTTCTTAATGAGAAAACCTAAGCCAGCGACGCCTCATCCATTTCCATCGTTCCCGGCGAAAGTAGGTTTAAAGGCACGGAACTGTTGTAAGCACATATCAACACGCCCCTGACCTAGATTCGGGTCGCTTAATTCAATGTATCCAATCCACTTCACTTCTGTGTGCATTTTTTTTTCCCTCTGGACACGTAGTTTCTTTCTTTCGACCAGCTTATTGTAACGTTCTTTACTATTTCCGGACAAACTAATTGTCACGTATCTATTAGCTGATTTCGGAACCCTCTCTCTCTCTCTCTCTCTCTTCTCTTACACACACACACACACCACACACACCACACACACACACACACACACACACACGCACGCACGCACGCACGCACGCACGCACGCACACACACACACACACACACACACACCACACACACACACACTAACACACACACACACACACACACGCACACTAACACACACACACACACACACCACACATCCAAATCCACCCACACCACGAGACCCCCCCCCCCCCCCCCCACCCCACCCCGGAAACTTACATTAGGAGAGTCACTGCGCAGGCCCATCAGTTTGCCATAAAGCCACCTTTGGCCTCTAAACGTACGTCACAGAAGATCCAGAAACATCGCATTCTCTTTCCAATCACATCCCCCACATCCTAGCTAAAGGATTGCCCGCTAATTACGGAAGGGGGAAAAAAGGGTGGGCCCCGCAAGTGGCAGATGCTCAGGTGCTGTCTAAGCTCCAATGTCTTTTAATCAGCGGCTTGGAAGGCCAGAGATCGCTGCCAGAGACGCAGTCCAGGAAATGCCCCGGGACTGGGTTCCGGTCAAAGCAGACACTGGGAGTGAAAGGCATGCTGGGAGATTCTGGGATGACGTGGGAGAGGCTGGAGGTGGGGGAGGTTCTTGGAATAGCAGCTGTCAAGCAGACTTGAGTACTGACTGAGGTTTCCTGGTGGACTTTTGGCACACAATGGGAAGGTGTGTCACGATTTACTGTGGAAGAGAATCTCTCTCTCTCTCTCTCTCTCTCTCTCTCTCTCTCTCTCTCTCTCCTCTCTCTCTCTCTCTCTCTGTGTATATATAAATAGGTAGATGGATGATCTAGACGTATACACAGATAGATAGATACATCTATATATACAGAGAGAGAGAAAGAGAGAGAGGCAGGCAAACAGATAGATAGATAGATAGAAAAATAGCTAGATGGACAGACAGACTGACGGACACACACGCACGCACACACACACACACAACACACACACACACACAACACACACACACACCACACAACACACACACACACACACACACCACACACACACGCACGCCGCACGCACGCACACACGCACGCACGCACGCATACACATACATACACACACAGAGTTAGGAAAGCCTACGCCCAAACTATGTTTCCCAGACTGTTCAATAAGCTAGGAAGGCACAGAGACTGATGCAATACCCACAAAAATAGAAAACGATAAAAAGCCAGTTGCATTTAACATCCAAACACGGAGCAGAGCAAACATAAAATTTCGTCGATATACAACAGATATCTGTTGAAATCCACATAAGGCAACTGTATACTTCCCTTATGAAAAAAAGCCAAACGCATTCAAATAATCTGCCTGTCAGCGGGAAAGGAGAACACACTCACGCACGCAGGCAGGCACGCACGCAACGCACACATGCACGCACGCACACACATGTGCGCTTTCTAAACCAGTAACATCACAACTGGCTATCCATGAAACAAGGGCGTCCTAATAACATTAAGGGGTTACTTTTTTTTTTTTGATATTGTAGTGAAAGATTGTTTACGAACTTTGTAATCACCTACATACTGCCAAATATAAACTTCTCTGTACATTAAGATGTGTCCACATTCTAAATGCTTCTGATAGAAGAAGGAACGTATCACTGAAGCCGATATCGATCTCAATTTGCAGATTCCGAAACTTATCACAAGAATTGGAAAAAGGGGAAGGTACACTACTTTTGTTTAAGTCTCTCTCTCTCTCTCTCTCTCTCTCTCTCCTCTCTCCTTCTCTCGTAAATCTATATTATATTTATATATATATATCTATATATATATATAGGTGTGTGTGTGTGGTGGGTGTGTGTGTGTGTGTTGTGTGTGTGCGTGCGTGCGTGCGTGCGTGCGTGCGTGCGTGCGTGCGTGCGTGCGTGCAAGTGTGTGTGTGTGTGTGTGTGTGTGTGTGTGTGTGGTGTGTGTGTGTGTGTGTGTGTGTGTGTGTGTGCGTGTGTGTGTGTGTGTGTGTGGTTTAAGAAAAGAAATGTCAACACTATTTACTTTATGCATGAGAAATGTTGAACAACTAATGTCCTGGTCGCAACAGCGTTTCATCGGTCTTCATTAAATTCCTAATCTCAATCGTTCAGAAAATTCGGTACATATAGTTATGTACGTTTTGTCTGTGTCTGTTTCTGTTTCACCTTTTGTCTGTTTGTCAGTCTGTCACATCCCCCCCCCTCCTCTCTTCTCTCTCTCTCTCTCTCTCTCTCTCTCTCTCTCTCTCTGTCTTGTCATCTTTATCTTCACCCTATTTATGATGTGCTGCTTCAATCTTCTTCGTCTTCTTCTTCTTCTTTGCTTTCTTTTTAATTCTCTGCTCCCTTTTACACCCTCCCCCTCTCTTCGTTCTACATTTGGAATATTCTTCCCAACCTCCAGTCTCTTCTCTCTCACTCTTTTCCCCACCTGTTGTTTTTCTGTCTGTCTCCTTCTCTGCCATGTCTGTCTGTTTGTTGGTCGGTATCTTTATTTGTCTCTGTGTCCCGTCTCTCTGTCTACCTTGTCTATCTGTCTGCCTGTCTGTCTGTCTGTCTGTCTGTCTGTCTGTCTCTCTGTCTGTCTCTCTCTTCGGTCTGTCTCCCTCCCTCTCTGTATCTCTCTGGTCTCTCTGTCTCTCTGCTCTGTGTCTCTGTCTCTGTCTCCCTCTCTCTCTCTCTCTCTCTCTCTCTCTCTCTCTCTCTCTCCGAAATCCCGACGACTCTCCCCTGCAAGGGGTTGACCTTGCGCGGCACGGGAATTCCTTCCAGCTGGCCAGGAATTCCAGAGAAACAGAGATCTGTGAGAGGACCTGAACTCTCTCACTGAGGCATGGCAGCAGGGTTAATGGGCTGAAGCCCTGTTGAGTTACGGGACGCCAGGGTGTGTCTCTGATGGAAGCGCGGAAGACCCGCATCGGCTAGATAAGGAGAGAAAAAAGCAATCACCTTTGCTGGAAGCTTTTTGGGAGTCTGGTATGACAGGATAGTGGTGGTAGGGGCATTGGGCGGGGGTGGTGAGGGGGGGGGGGGGGGCGAGGGGTGAGGATGTGACCGAGGTGAGAGACATGAAAAGTAATGTGGCATGCATGCGTACCGACGCACGTGTGTACCACCTAGGCAGGCCGGGCAACGCACTGAATTACACCCAAATGGCCAGCGCGACAGCGCGCGCGCCGCGCTACAACACACGCCACACACGAAACACACTCTCTCCTCTCTCTCCTCTTCTCTCTCTCTCTCTCTCTATCTCTCTCACACACATACACACACCCACCACACACACACACACACACCAACACACCACTTTTTTGTGTGCCATACACACAGAGAGGGTATGGTGGACCATTCGACTTTGAAGTAAGAAGTGACGGTATAGTGAATAAACGTCTTCTCTGCAGAGTGGTCTGTGGTGATGGGCTGTATGGTGTGTATGCGTGATACAGCAGGCATGCTGTACGACGTGTGTGGTGTGTCTTTGTGGCTGAAGGG
>JADBJO010000153.1:0-15000 GCA_016801955.1 Conus betulinus
TCACAGGAAAGGGTCATTAAACACACCATTAACAATCCCCTGGGCACTCCACACCCCAGACACAGTCAATGGTCCATTAACCACCCCTTCGGCACTCCAACGCTGCACCCCAGACACAGTCCATTAACCACCCCCAGGGCACTCCACACCCCAGACACAGTGAGTGCTCCATTAACCACCCCCTGGACACCCCAACACTGCACACCAGTCACAGTGAATGGTCCATTAACCACCCCCTGGGCACTCCACACACCAGATAGAATAAATGGCTCATTAAACACCCCCAGGGCACTCCGCACCCCAGACACAGTGAATGGTCCATTAAACACCCCAAGGGCACTCCTACACTTCACCCAAGTCATAGTGAATGGTCCATTAACAACCCCCTGGGCACTCCAACACTGCACCCCAGACACAGTGAATGGTCCATTAACAACCCCCAGGGCAATCCGCACCCCAGACACTGTGAATGGTCCATTAACCACCTCTGAGCACTCCAACACTGCACCCCAGACACAGTGAATGGTCAATTAACAACCCCTGGGCAGGCACTCCAACACTGCACCCAGACACACAGTGAATGGTCCATTAAACACCCCTGGGCACTCCAACACTGCACCCCAGACACAGTGAATGGTCCATTAACAACCCCTGGGCACTCCAACACTGCACCCCAGACACAGTGAATGGTCCATTAACCATCCCCTGGGCACTCCAACACTGCACCCCAGACACAGTGAATGGTCCATAAACATCCCCCTGGGCACTCCACCACTGCACCCCAGACACAGTGAATGGTCCATTACCAACCCCCTGGGCACTCCAACACTGCACCCCAGACACAGTGAATGGTCCATTAAACACCCCCTGGGCACTCCAACACTGCACCCCAGACACAGTAATGGTCCATTAACAACCCCTTGGGCACTCCAACACTTCACCCCAGACACAGTGAATGGTCCATTAACAATCCCCTGGGCACTCCAACACTGCATCCCAGACACAGTGAAAAGTCCATTAACAATCCCCTGGGCACTTCAACACTGCACCCCAGTCACAGTAAATGGCACATTAAACACCCCCCCTGGGCACTCCGCACCCCAGACACAGTGAATGGTCCAATAACCACCCCTGGGCACTCCAGAACTTCACCCCAGACACAGTGAATGGTCCATTAACCACCCCCTGGGCACTCCGCACCCCAGACACAGTGAATGGCCCATTAACAACCCCCTGGGCACTACGCACCCCAGACACAGTGAATGGTCCATTAACAACCCCCTGGGCACTCCACACCCCAGACACAGTGAATGGACCATTAACAACCCCTTGGGCACTCCAGCACTGCTCCCCAGACACAGTGAATGGTCCATTAACAACCCCTAGGGCATCCACACCCCCAGACACAGTGAGTGGTCCATTAACAATCCCCTGGGAACTCGAACACTGCACCCCAGACACAGTGAATGGTCCATTAACCACCCCTGGGGACTCCAACACTGCACCCCAGACACAGTGAATGGTCTATTAACCACCTGTCATGTGAATGAGAAAAGTGCTATTTGGGAAAAAGAGAGAAGATGAACGTTGAACGCGAAAAGAAAAGAATGGAGAAGTTTCATATCAAAGAAAAGAGTGTTAAGAGATTTTGTAATTTTTGCGATTGTGGAATGGAACCTACGGTTTTGATGCTTTTTTTTCGTATTCATGGAGTGCAACCACAAGTGATGTGGAAGAGTGGGACGCTGAGTGGATTGTGAAGTGTGTTCACCAATGTGAGGAAGGGTGGAAAATTATTGTTACTTCAGAGGAGCTCTGGACACGGACATAGGAGGATGTCCTATTGTAACCCTCCTGGGTTTTAGTATTGTTAGGACTAGGATTGTCCTGTGCAACCCTGGGGGTGGGGTGTGCTACATGGTTGGACTGGTTTGTCCGATGCAACCCTGGTTTCGGTGTGCTTAACCCTTGGTGGGTGTAAGATGCCTGGCGTGGCAAAGTTTCACTAAGTATAGAGTGTAGATGTAGACTGGAAGTCTACTAGGGTAGGCTTGTTGCTTATTCCCTAGAAGGTGAGTACCAGTTGGGGTTGTAAACTGGTTAAAGCAATTACATTAAAGGTGTAATTGTAATGATAACAGGAGTTTGATTATATAAAGATTTGAGGATATTGCGCTATTTGGGAAAAAGAGAAGATGAAACGTTGAACGCGAAAAGAAAAGAAGAATTGGAAAATAAATGAATAAAATATTGTTGTATAACGATTTCTTTCTGTACCCCAACTGTAGGTAGGAATAAGTTGGCGGAACAAGACTCGTGTGAGTATTCTATTTTGATTTTGGAGTGAATGTAAAAGGAGTTAAAAAGGAGCTATGAATAATAAAAGAGAGAAGAGAAAAATTAAATAAAATTCATTTTAAAGTATGCTGATCGTGGAGCAAAGATGCGTGTGTTTTCTGTGGTGACAGTGCGTTGGTGCTTTTGACAGATGACAAGAGCAAGATGCATGTGATGTGGAAGGACCATTCGTCATCACTGAAAAATGTTCTGATGTTAATTACAGGATTGATATGAATGGTGTGAAGAAAATTTTCCATGTTAACATGTTGAAAAAAGTACTTTCACAGGTCTGATGAAGTACTTTCACAGGTCAACAAAGTTGCTGTTCCTGATGATAAGATTTCAGCGTTGGCATGTGACATTTCAGGTGTGTTACCAACGGATTGTGTGACAGAACATTTACAACCTGTTGACAAGCCTTCTGTGTTTCACAAGGTGCCTGTAATTCATGAAACTGCTATTGGTGTGGTTCAGGACACTAGTGGTGATGTTATTCAATTCCTTAAAAGGTGAAACTTACAAGGATGTCAAGATCAACGAGGACTTGAAACCATCTCAGGTGATTAAACTAAAGTGTTTTTACAGGATTATACAGATATACTTACAGACAGGCCAGGATCTGCATTTGGTGTTGAACCTCATAGGATACGGTTGACACAGATGTTCCTGTACGAATGAAGTCGTATCCTTTACCTTTTGCAAAAAAACAAATCATTGAAAGAGAGGTACAGGTCATGTTGGATCTTGGGGTCATTGAAAAGTCAAATTCTCCATATGCAGCTCCTGTGGTGCTGGTTTCAAAACCAGATGGTTCAGGCAGATTTTGTATTGATTACAGGGCTTTAAACAAAGTGACTGTTTTTGATTCTGACCAAATACCTGATGTGGAGGAGTTGTTTTGTCAACTGAGTCAAGCCATTATTTTGTGAAAATTGATCTGACCAAAGGTTACTGGCAGATACCGATGAGTGATGAAGATAAAAAAGAAAGACAGCTTTTCAGACACCATTTGGGCTTTTTCATTTTTTGTGAATGCCTTTTGGTTTGCAGAATGCACCAGCAACTTTTGCTAGAATGATGAGACAACTCAGGTTGCATGAACTGTCTGCTGTCAGTTTTTTTTATGATATTTTGCTGGCTTCACAAAAACATGGAGTGATCTACTGAGATGTTTGAAAAATGTTTTTGAAAGACTCCGTTCTTTTGGTTTGACAGCAAGGCCATCAAAAATCATGGAGGGTTTTCAAAAACTGGAGTTTGGGGGGCATACAATTGCTGTGGGTTCGATGCAGCCGGAAAAGAAGAAAATGGAAAAGATTTTGGCAGTCAAAAACCCCATGTTCAAAGAAACAGGTTCGTTTGCTTCTTGGTTTGTTATCTTATTACAGGCGTTATGTCCCCAACTTTCAAACTCTCACAGCTCCATTAACTGAGTTGACAAAGGGTTCCAAGCATTCATCTATTGATTGGACTGTAGATTGTCAGAATGCTTTGGCAGCAGTTCAAAATGTTTTGAATTCTTTTCCTGTTTTGCTTTTGCCCAACTTAGCGAAAGATTTTGTCCTCAGGACTGATGCAAGTTCAACAGGAATGGGTGCTGTTCTTTTGCAGGAACATCAAGATTTATTGCATCCTGTACAGTTTGCAAGTAAGAAGTTCACTGATGCACAGTCAAAGTATTCTACTATTGAAATGGGAATGCTTAGCGATTGTGTGGGCACTTGCAAAATTTGAGCGTTTCTTGACAGGCAGGCTTTTTGTCTTGCAGACGGATCACAGACCTCTGACGTTTTTGAAGACATCAAAAACAAAGATAACCGTTTGTTGCAGTGGTCTTTGGCGATCCAACAATTCAGTTTTAGGGTTGATCCAATTTCAGGGTCCAGTAACGTGATCGCTGAAATTTTGTCTCGACAGCAATAAGCAGGGTGTGTTTTTTTGAACTTTTGCTGTTGAAAGTTGAGCTTATATATTTGTATGTGAGTAATGGAATGTTGTTGTGTGCAATATTGATTACTTGCGGGGATGACAGTTGATGAATTGATGCTCTTTTTGAAATTTTTTTTTTTTTGCAAACAATGTTTTTATGTGTGTACATTTTTTGTTCACATGTACTCATGTTCTTTTGGCAAAGCCTTTTTGAGAATACTGTCGATGGTATATATATATATATATATTTTTGAGAACTCCTATACTCTTCTTTGGAAAAAATTTGATGAATCAAATTTTTTTTTATTGGAGGTTAGGGGGTGTCATGTGAATGAGAAAAGTGTTATGTGAATGGAGAAGTTTCATATCAAAGAAAAGAGAGTGTTAAGAGATTTTGTAATTTTTTGCGATTGTGGAATGGAACCTACGGTTTTGATGCTTTTTTGTATTCATGGAGTGCAACCACAAGTGATGTGGAAGAGTGGGACGCTGAGTGGATTGTGAAGTGTGTTCATCCAATGAGAGGAAGGGTGGAAAATTATTGTTACTTCAGAGGAGCTCTGGACACGGACATAGGAGGATGTCCTATTGTAACCCTCCTGGGTTTTAATATTGTTAGGACTAGGATTGTCCTGTGCAACACTGGGTTGGGTGTGCTACATGGTTGGACTGGTTTGTCTGATGCAACCCTGGTTTGGGTGTGCTTAACCCTTGGTGGGTGTAAGATGCCTGGCGTGGCAAAGTTTCACTAAGTGTAGAGTGTAGATGTAGACTGGGAAGTCTACTAGGGTAGGCTTGTTGCTTATTCCCTAGAAGGTGAGTACCAGTTGGGGTTGTAAACTGGTTAAAGCAATTACATTAAAGGTGTAATTGTAATGATAACAGAAGTTAGATTATAAAGATTTGAGGATATTGCGCTATTTGGGAAAAAAAGAAAAGATGAACGTTGAACGCGAAAAGAAAAGAAGAATTGGAAAAAATGAATAAAATATTGTTGTATAACGATTTCTTTCTGTACCCCAACTGTAGGTAGGAATAAGTTGGCGGAACAAGACTCGTGTGAGTATTCTATTTTGATTTTGGAGTGAATGTAAAAGGAGTTAAAAAGGAGCTATGAATAATAAAAGAGAGAAAGAGAAGAAAATAAATAAAATTCATTTTAGAGGTTAACCCTGGACCTAGGGTTTCATTACAATCCCTCAGCGTCCAGTGGTGTTCCCGACTAAGGTGTACCAATCTAGTGAGGATCCAGACTGTGGTGGTCCAGAGGTGGTACAGCCAAGTGCATGAAAGCTCCTCGACAAGTCAAGAAGATGAGTTGTCTTTACAACAGTTATTTAATATAATTAACTGATAGTGTAATGTGTGTGTGTGTGTGTGTGTGTGTGTGTGTGTGTTTGATTCTTGATAAAAAACTTTGAATATTGTATTATTGTTTATATATGTGGAAATATCTTGTGAAGAGAAGAAATAATTGGAAAACGTACTGAAGTGAAAAGAAGATTTAGACCCTTTTCCTTATTATTGAGTAAAGGGAGCGTTTTATAGAAAACCTAATTCTGTGGTGATAGTGCTCCTTTGGGTGAATGGAGTGATTGTGCGTTGCGTACAGAGTAAGCATACTGTGTTTGTGAGTGCAAGTGTGGATGTGCACAAACATGGGTGTGTGACACCACACCTTGGGCCAGAAACAGCCAAGAGACCTTTAACCTTTAATCTTTAGAAAACGGGTGGCAAGGGTACGACCTGTGTGACAAGAGCTGGAATGGTAGGTGGGTCTTCTATGGGAAGGACTTGGAATAATTTCTCTGTGAGAATTGTATCAACTTTTCACCTCCACCTTCTCTCTGACTACTGGTGGAAGGAGCAACTTCCGGTACTAGTCATTGGAAGAAATTTATATTCATTTCGGGTACTGTTAAAATACTTGATAGTGGCTCTGAGATAAGTTTTCTTAGGCCTGTACTCTTAAAAGTACTTGTAGCTCTGAGAGACAGGATTGAAGTTCGAACATTCAACACTGATTGAAGAAGAGAGAACTGACATGAGTTAAGTGCAGTTTCACACAACTTTTACTTGCTTACACACTGGTAAGTATACACGTGTCTGTCCTTTTTGGCTTGAGTTTCAATTCTCACCGTTTCATCATTAAGTGAGGGTAAGTTCTCAGAAGCAGCACCACAGTGAAGATGATGTTCTTCTGCCTTTGATTGACTATTCTCCTAGGTAACCAATGTGGTTGGGCCACATTATGCCACTCAGGTAAGTCCCCTTACTCAGCAGGTATTTCGCCAGCGCAGGTGATGTACAGAAGTTGTCAGTGAAAATGATATGGCAAAGTAATGGAGGGGTTTAGTCATGGCTATCACAACTCGTGCACTGAGTCCCATCAGTTTCTTCACCTGCTGCCCGTGCCTATCTGTATACACCTCCATGTTGTGGCAGTATGCTGTCTTGGCGTCGGCAGGCACCCCACAACTTGATGCCAAGCTGCAGGGGTTTGTCCTTCATGAACTGCGTGAAACCGAAGCGACCCTTGAACGACACTGTGGCTTCATCCACAGGCATCTTTTCGTACGGAACAAACTCATCCCAGAAACTGTCCCTCACTGTATCTAGAATGTACCTGAGTTTGTGGAGTGGGTCACTTTGGTCAACATGTGTGTTCAGATCTCCGAATCTGAAAATAAAAAAAAAAACTGTCACAACTTATTACACTGACAGACTGAGTTTGGAGGAGAAAGTGTTTTGAGCTTGTGCTTCAGTTGTGCGTGTCTCTGTCAAGTCGGAGGACCATAGAAAGCTTCGATCTCCTCCAGTGTTACAGGTTTCCACTCACTTTTGTTTTTCTCCTGCTCTTCAGTGCGTTTTTTTTTTCAGCATTATCGTTGGTAAAATTAACATTGTATTCAACAAGTGATCCGAACAGAACAGCTGAATACTCCACAGCTGCCATTGATGTATCCATCACACACAGAGGTCCCGAACGTCGGTTTGAATGTCATCCTGGTGGTTGCTCACGTGGAACATTTTTTTTTCTAACCCACTGAAACTTTGGCCGAGAGTAAAACAATGGCAATATTTCATCATCCAGCTCCACTTCACTGTCGCTACCCTCTACCTGTGTTTTTTTGTAGCAGCTGCAACTTGTGTTCTCTCCTCTTCATTCAGTTGTAACAAATCCAAATCATCACCTGGTAAAGCGTCGTAAAAATCATCATTAGAAAAGTAGTCGGAATCTGAATTTTCTGCACGTCCCATTTTCCGTGAACAAGTTTTCAGTCAGAACTGCCACGTATGCAGAGTGAGAACTGCCACGTATGCAGAAGCAAACTGGCCAGAACAAAGCGGTGCCCACTTTTCTATGCTGTAGGGGCTGTCGGCACCCCTTCCATTCGTAAACACTGCCCCGCAAGCGACGCGGTCACGGAGAAATAACGTGTGTACCAATGACACAACTCGTGTGAAGTTCAAAACGCACAGTGCGAGAACCGGTTTTCTGGGCTACAGGAAGGAAAGGAGGGATTTGCCTGACACAAACGACACTGGCTCTAACACCGTAGACATACCATGAAACCAAAGACACTGGTCGAGGCACCATAGACACTGACTGACATTATAAACATTAACTATAACACAAAAGACACTGAAAAAGTCACCATAGCACTGTCCATGGCACCTCACACGCTGACCATGACACAAAGGACACTGACCCTAACACCAGAGACACTAGGAAACCAAAGACACTAGCCTAGGCACCACACCCACACTGACCATGACACCAAGGACACTGAACCTAACACTAGAGACGCTATTAAACTGACCATGACACATTAGACTTTTAACGTAGCACCACAGACACTGACCATGCCTCCACAGACACTGACCATGTCACCACAGACACTGACCATGTTACCACAGACACTGACCATAACACAAACACTGACCATGTCACCACAGACACTGACAATGACACCAAAGACACTGACCATGACACCACAAGCACTGACCATGACACCACAAGCACTGACCATGACACCACAAGCACTGACTATGACACCACAGACACTGACCATGACACCACAAGCACTGACCATGACACCACAGACACTGACCATGACACCACAGACACTGACCATGACACCACAAGCACTGACCATGACACCACAAGCACTGACTATGACACCACAAGCACTGACTATGACACCACAGACACTGACCATGACACCACAGACACTGACCATGTCACCACAGACACTGACTATGACACCGAAGACACTGACTATGACACCGAAAACACTGACCATGACACCGAAAACACTGACCATGACACCACAGACACTGACCATAACACAAAAAACACTGACCATGACACAAAAAAACACTGACCATGACACCACCGACACTGACCATGACACCACAAACACTGACCATAGCACAAAAAACACTGACCATGACACCACAGACACTGACCATGACTCCACAGACACTGACCATGACTCCACAGACACTGACCATGACTTCACCTACACTGACCATGACACCACAAACACTGGACATGACACCACAGACACTGACCATGACTCCACACACTGACCATGACACCACAAGCACTGACCATGACACCACAGACACTGACCATGACACCACAGACACTGACAATGACACCACAGACACTGACCATGACACCACAGACACTGACCATAACACCACAAACACACTGACCATGACACCACAGACACTGCACATGACACCACAGACACTTGACCATGACACCACAAGCACTGACCATGACACCACAGACACTGCACATGACACCACAGACACTGACCATGACACCACAGACACACTGACCATGACACCACAGACACTGACCATAACACAAACAAACACTGACCATGACACCACAGACACTGACCATGACACCACAGACACTGACCATGACACCACAGACACTGACCATAACAAAACAAACACTGACCATGACACCACAGACACTGGACATGACTCCACAGACACTGACCATGACACCACAGACACTGACCATGACACCACAGACACTGACCATGACACCAGTTATATACTATTACTACTGTCTTATACTACAAGGTTTTACAGTGTGAAATGTTGGCTAGTTATATACTATTACTACTGTCTGTTACCACAGGTAGATCGAGTTGCAAAGTGAGACGACTGCAGGCGGAGATCAAAACAAATCTTAAATAAATATTAGCGAACCACCAAGAGAAACGTGGACAAACGAGTCACAAGATAAAAGACGACGCCATTCGACCAGTTAGTATGTAAACCCATCTTCACTCCACCCTCATAGCATCAACACCATAACGTATTATGTACCTATCCACCACTGCAATTTCAGCCCATAATATCCTCCGACAACCCACATATGGTAATATCTCCCACTATTTACCTCACACATAACTTATAGCTATCCTTCTTTCCCTTCTCACTACACTCTCTCTTTTTCTCAGATCAGTCTATTGGTTATACAGATACTTGTCCCCTTCATTTTCTTCATTTGGTTTTCTTTTAATTTCGCATACTATTCCTGTACAAGAGCTTCTGTTCCATCTTCCCTCTTTCTGTGCATATGTTGTGTAGATGTTTGTAAGTATGCGGAAACACACACACACACACACACACACACACACACACACACACACACACACACACACACACACACACACACACACATATATATATATATATATATATATATATATATATATAGAGATAGATAGATAGATAGATATATGTGTGTGTGTGTGTGTGTGTGTGTGTGTGTGTGTGTGTGTGTGTGTGTGCTTATTTTGTTTCATTTTATTTGTATATTCATTTAATCAGTATAGCTTTTGTTATAACTTCATAACTATTACTAATGTTATGTTTACTACTATCATTAATATACTTATTATTCTTTACAATATTTTTGACATTCAAGTTTACCACTTTTCCACCCTCCTATAGCATCACTATCATTACTGTATAGTTACAATCACAATTGTCAAGAAAACTATTAATATACATATAATTATTAATATTCCTATTAGTTTCCATCCTTCGCATAATTCATACCTTCTATCACCTTTCTGTTCTTCCCGTCCTCCCCTCTCCCCTGGTTTTTGTAGTTGTTGTTGTTGTGTGTTTGTCTGTGTGTCTATGTGTGCGCGTGCGTGCGTGCGTGCGTGTATGTGTGTGTGTGTGCGTGTGTGTGTGTGTGTGTGTGTTTAATCCCCTTAGTATCAATACCTTTAGCATCATTACTATTTTTAAAATTGTTGATTTTTTAATAACTATTTCCATTTATTTATACTTTTTTTTTTTTTTTTTTTTTTTGTGTCCAACCTCTGCGCCACCTCAGAAGCAGTGCACCCACGCCGCTCATTCCGACACCCCGTCCACAGCCACAGCCACAGCCCGGTCGGCCCCGCCGCAGCCCCGGCACCGGCAATCCACAGGGAGCAGTCAATGTCAAGTCGTCGAGAGGCAACCCACCGGAGGAAACACTGCACTGCTGCCGAGTCACTTCGGTGGTGTTCAGTGGCGCCTGTTCTGATGTGACATACGCAGGACACCACCTACTAAGCCCCCTACTGACGACAATAAGTGTTTTTAGTCGCGGAGCCGGCGCGAGTCAGCTGTCCCTCCGGAGGGCGCCACCACGTTCGTCCAACGACAGCCCCCATGGACTCGCCGACACCGGTGACCCCGACGGAACCAAACCAAGACCACAGACGTGGAGAGGACATCAAAATTGAGGTCACCATAAGAGCAGGGTATGAAGGGCCACAGAATTTGAGACAATTTTTTTTATGCTGATCGATGAGAAGAAGGATGATTAAGATGATGCTACGGATTTTCCATTTCGGTCTGAGACTACAAGACAGGGCTGTACTCTACGCTTCCTTTCATAACATATCCCAGCGTCAACCAGGCCCGAGAGGTACAGGCACCTGCAGTGTTAGGAAATTTGAGCAACACTCTCAGAAACGCATCCATTAAGTGGACGAAACTCTCGACTGTGTTGTCCCAGTCTTCCCAGCTGTGTCGGCAGCAAACTCAACTCTGGGTAGGAACCGGTCGGGGCAGAAAAAACCCACATGACTCTGATAGGATTCGAACCCACGACCTCCCAGCCGAGAGTTCGCGACGCTAACCACTTCGATTATTTATTTATTTATTTTGATTTTATATTTTTTTTTTTTTTTTTCCTTACAATTCATGTTTCATTTCTTTTCTTGAATTGGTTTATTATGATTATTATAAAAATGTATTTTCTAAATATATTTCTGTATCATATTTGTTAGCAGTATCATCAGAAATACTATGTTTAGTATTGATCACAACATCGCCACTAAGACTGTTGCCACGGCAACCATGCTGTTTAAGAAAGCTCTAACCCACTCTCCTTTCTCCCATACTACAAACTGCGATTGCCTTATTTTCACCAAGAGTAGTAGTAGTCCTGTCTTAATTTATTATTATTTAACTATTTCAATATTTTGACCTTTATTAGTATTTCTATCAGTAATGTAATAGTCATCATTACTACCTTGACACACATTATCTCCATTCTAACAGCCTCGTTTTCATTCCTTGCACTGAAGAGATCAAGCTAAGTGACAAACTCGTTCATTTTCATTGTCCTATTTGTTTGTGTCTTGTCTGAAGAAGACCTAAGAGGTCAAACGCGCCGTGTTTTGTCTTGAGAGGCACGTGTTTGTCCACGTTTGTCCACGTTTCTCTTGGGGTTCACCACCAACATTTATTTAAGATTTATACCACAAGGTTTTACAGTGCGAAATGTTGCCTGCTTCCTGCAGGGAGAGCGCCTCACTAAAATCTATCGCCTATGCTTCCTCAGTCCTGGCTTGTCATGTTTATGAGGCAAAGTGGATGTTTGCTTTTTTTCTGACTTCGGCCGGAACACCTGTACTGTTCACTTTTTTCTCACCAACATGTAAGGCTTCTGAATTCAAAGTTGCTGTCTCTTTCTCTCTCCTCCAACACCTCCTCCTTCGCTCTCCCTCAGTCCCCCATCCCCCTCTCTCATTCGGCGTGTGTGTGTGTGCGCGCGCGCGCACGTGTGTGTGTATGCGTGAAAGAGAGAGAGAGTGACACTTGACACTTGACGCGCGTTAACGCCGCGCCATTTATTGTGGGGCCAAAGGTCCATTCACAAGGAGTTCGCAGCGTCAGTTTCAATTTTATAGAACAAAAATAAACCACTCTAGACATACATATACATATGCATATATATATATACATACACACACACACACACATACATATATACACATACATACACACACACATACATACACACATATACATACACATATAACACCCACCCACCCACACACACACACACATATATATATATATATATATATATATATATATATATATATATATATATACACATATATACATACACACACATATATACACACACATATCCATGCATATACATACACATATACATGCACACATATATACACATATATATACATACATATACATACATATACATACACACACACATGCACATTGTGTTCTTTCAACTTATATCCTGTTCCTTTTAATCTACCTTACTCTTTATTTCCCCTAGCGTTAACCATAACTATTATTCATACATATTCAAACATGTACTTGGATGTCTTATTGTTATTAACACATTCCATCGAAATCAATCTTAGTTTATATCTCAGCATGCTTCTACTGTCCTCAGCTTTCATCCTTGTTCTTTATGCTACACTGCATATCCCAAGTCATCAGACCCCATTCAATCCATACACAAATCCCGGATTCAAATCATGCACATACAACCATGCACACACACACGCAGACAAATTCAAACCATGCAAACATCACTCCACACCACACAATCAGTCCCCACACTCCAACATTGGCAACACAGTATCTTCCTCATAGCACGACATCATCATCGCGCCACGCACTGCACGCAAATTCCCGATCAAATTCTGTCTGACCTACTTTGTAAATTTCATTTCTCTGCGCATGCGCCTCTTATTTTAATGCCGCCCCTGTTGACCTGTGTGTGACCCCATTTCATAAGCCTAGTTTAGCAAGGGTCGTTTGCATTTTCCAGGTGCAAGATGACGTATTTCCTTGCTGAAGTATTCGTTAAATATATATATATATATATATATATATATATACATATATATATTGACAACTTTGGAGTTCGTGCATATCCGAGGTTCACTGGATTTTTACTTATATACATGATCTGATTTGGATTTCTCTGTCATCTTGAAACAGGTTGGTACATTTTCTATTTTTTCCGTTTGCTCGTGTGATGTTGGTTAATATTTGTTGTTACGTTCCACATTAAACTTACTCGTCTTCTTCATTATGTAGTAGGTTACGTTAGGGCAGAGACCGAATTTACCTCTACTATCGATCAACAGCAAGTGAAACTTCCATGAAAGCTGTTTCAACCTCAAAACAATAATCGGATTCATTTTTGCGTGATAATATTTCTACTTGGGACAGGGTCCCTTCGAGCGAGCGTAGAACAGTAGTGGGTCAAAACTAGATCTGTGTGGTTGAGGCGAGCCACTCCGCGCGGGCAGCATATCGTCGCTTGTCTCGCGAAAGAAGACGCAGCGGGCCACGCAGCAAAAGACCTTGACCTTTGTTAATCGCTCTAAAATTAGCCATTGACCCAGATTCTCAAAAAATCCCTTCTTTACACGCACGCATCACAATAAGTATGTACATTTAGCTGCAACATGTAGAACACACAGGGTTTGTACTAAATAATATCATTCTACACAAAAAACTGGTCAGCACTCATTTTTGTTCACCACTAATACTTATCAAACTTGTATATATAACATACAGTATCCAATTTGCAGCACATTCAATATAATCCTGTTTTATTTCATTTTGTTCCTTTCCATCTCCTCTCTACTTCTTATACCTGCTATTTATTAAATTTTCTATTCATTTCATACAAAAACAAGCAAACAAATTTTCTATCTTTCCTTCCTTTCTTTCTAATTTCCATATATTTACAAGTCAATTTTAACCTGTAGGCCACATTGTCAGCCCTTGAGCTTTAATCCTTATAATTGATTTTCTCTGAATTTGAGAGCATAAAAGATGTACATAGCTACATCCCGCATGATCTCTGTATTTTTGTTTTGTAGTATATATCTAATCTGATCATGTTCAAATTGTTAAAATGTTTAGCTATGTATTTCACTCTTAGTTGGTTATAAGTTGGACATGCTGTTAAAAAGTGCATTTCTGTTTCATCTACAGGACAAAAGGGGCAAGTTGCAATCACCAAACTATCAGTGTATTTCCTATGATGTGTGTAATTCATTTATTCCAAGTCTCATTTTTGTTAATGCTTTCCTAAATTTAGTTATAGTAATTTGATGCAGATATTCTTCTGTTTGATGCAAGGTTTTGAATGTATAGTATGTTGTAAATCTCTCGCTGTTTGTTATTTTCTCATGCCAGGTTTGTTTATAACAATCTATAATTCTTTGTTTTAACTCCTTTATAAAAACATGTTCATTACTTACTCCTTCATTTATCCATACCTCTGAGAAACCATACCTATCTAGACATCCTTTTATTCCTAGAGCCCAGTTTTGTGTTTTAGTTACTTCTATTTTTTCCCTTTCATATGCTTCTTTTGGAATCCTATCAGGTGGCATATTTACTAAACGG
>JADBJO010000153.1:17500-20000 GCA_016801955.1 Conus betulinus
AGACGCACTCTCTGCTCCACGAAAAAATTGCAAGGTAAGATCCGCATCCATCGGGGCCTATACACTGCCTAACATGCCTTGCTTGTATCTCAGCAATGCAGCCATATGTAGCCATTTTAGCCGTGATCCAGGTTTTCTACTTAATGCACGACTGTTTTTCCGCAAGGCAGCTACATCAGCGGTGAAAATGCACATTTGGCAGCAATCCAGCTACATCAACCGTGACTGTCTCAACAATTTTTCCTCTCTGTGTCCACATCAGCTGTGTTTGGCAGGTTTATATATATATATAACTTTGCATCTTTTTCCTGAATCTTGCCAACAAAGGGGCAGGTTGGAGGTTCTATGACGAACAATTCCGAAAGCTGATAGCCTCAGGAGAAGCCAAATGGGGAGCAGCTCATTTGGAACTGTACCCTAAAGGCGCACCTGGAGGCACACTCCAAGGACAGGACAGTCTCTTCTCAGTTGGTGGCACAAAAAGACATACCAAGAGGGGCATGCTTCAAATACCACACCACAGGCTACTGTGCGTCTGGAACAGAGTGCAAGTTCCAACACAACTGCTTCAACTGTATGGGGCACCACCCATTCACTGTCTGCCAACACCCAGTCAGCAAACCTTTCAAGGTGATGAACCGGTTCACACAGAGCTACAATGCAGCACAGTCGTCCTTTCATCCAAGAATAGCACATAACAGCTGGGCCACACCCACCACAGACAGAAACCAACCCAATCCCACCACACTTAGAAAAGAGGGACAGTAGAGTCCTACCAAGCCCAGTCAAGCATGAAGTGTTGCAACGCTACCTAATAGGGTATGACAGGGAATTAGCAATATTCCTTAGCGAAGGTTTCAGATGGGGCTTCCGAGTCGGTTACAAGGGCTCTTTAACCCATAAGGAAGCCCCTAACTTAGCATCCACAGAAGACCATCCTGAAATAGTGAGTAGTAAACTTGACAATGAATGTAGACTAGGACGATTAGCAGGCCCATTTAAGGAGAAAACCCATTTTCAAACCTTGCCATTTCACCGATAGGTCTGGTGCCCAAGAAAGAGACACGTAAATTTCGTCTTATACACCATCTCTCATACCCCCAAGGGGAATCGATAAATGATGGAATACCAGACACAGAAGCTATGGTTCGGTACCAATCTATAGACAAAGCAGTAGCAGCAATCACACGCATAGGAACAATGGGTTACTTAGCAAAGACAGACATTGCAGACGCGTTCAGGATCATTCCCCTACACCCTTCGCAGTACCCCCTCTTTGGTTTGTGTTGGAAAGGGCAATATTACTACGACAAATGCCTCCCCATGGGTTGTAGATCCAGCTGTCGTATATTCGAAACGCTCAGTAACGCCCTGCACTGGATGACCAGTGCAAAGCTGAACATACCAAATATGGCACATGTATTAGATGATTTCTTGATGGTCGAGGACACACAACAGAAATGCCAGACCAGTCTTAGGAAGTTCCTAGCACTGTGCTCCAATCTCTGGGAATTCCAACAGCACCAGAAAAAACCACACACAACCAACGCAGGTACTGACTTTCTTGGGTTACAAGCTCGATACGCGACAGATGGAAATCAGACTTCGTCCGGATAAGCTCACCAAAGGGAAGGCACTCGTAGCAGAATGCCTGACAAAAAACAAAGTACAGCTGCGTTTTTACAATCGGTTATAGGTTTTCTCAACTTTGCGTGTGGAGCCATTGTACCAGGCCGACCATTCCTATGGAGACTGATCAACCTAACAACTGGCATACAGTAACCTTTTCATTACCTAAGGATTACAAATCTGCAAGAGATGACCTCCAGACTTGGGAGCTATTCCTACAAGAGTTCAATGGGAAGTCGCTCATGCTCCCAACCAGCCAGTTCAGTAGGTTAGGTTATGGTGCCTTAATGGGTAATGCATGGTTCTATGGTACATGGGAAGGCCAATGGGGTAACACAGTCGATAACATTATTAGAACTTTACCCCATAGTGTTAGCAGTAGAAACATGGGCACGAGCAATGGCCAATTCCTGCGTAGAATTCCATACAGACAACATTGCAGTAACAGAGATTGTGAACAAACAAACATCAAAGGACGGGAAGATAATGGTGCTAGTACGTAGATTAGTATTAATATGTCTTCGCTTCAACATCCTGTTCAAAGCATATCATGTACCCGGTACCAAAAATAGATTAGCAGACTCGCTGTCTCGGTTGCAGGTAGAGGAATTCAGAAGGCTGGCACCCCCTGCCAACAAGCTTCCCACGCCAGTGCCGCTATTGCCCGAGTTGCCGCACTCATAGGGACAGCTCAAGATCTATTACAAACATCCCTTGCACCATCAACCCAGAATATGCATACAGGCGTAGCTGGGACCGGTTTTTAGATTTCGCTACAGAATTGCGGTTATCCGCTAGTCTCCCCTTAGAAGCAGGTACAGTCGTGCTATTCATTGCAGACCTAGTACAAAAAGGTTCAAACCAGCAACTG